>CM031244.1:770705906-770793406 GCA_018340775.1 Taxus wallichiana var. yunnanensis
GTTTAGTGCAATACATCCTTAGTAAGTTAATTGGTTTAAAATAACAATCGTTTAATCACGTCTAATTCTTAATCAACATTTTTTTAAATGTCCTAGTTTTTACAAGGTTTTTGAATTGATAATTTTGGGTCGTGAAAGGATGGGCATTACACTACTATAGATGTTAAACTCCAAAGGCACCTTTGATTGTGCTCAAATCTATAGGCACATATAAGAGATAACATTGTTCTTATTATTAATTTGAAAATGTTGTCAAATATCTTCGCGATTAAAACTCTCCATAATTGAAAAATATTAATAGCTCTAAAAACTTTCCACAAAAAACAATATAAGTATTTTAGTGAGTAGAGTCCCCAAAAAGGCCGGATGCCATGTAAAGGCTCGGGATGGCGAGGCTGAAAAAAGAGTGGATCTACATCCATACATTTTGAGCATGGGGGTAGTGCCAATAAAAGGAACGATAAATAGATCGTTCCAAGCCACAAAGAACTCAGATGCTAATTAAACACCACACTCAATAAGATGAAAGCAATTCACCAAAATAACTTTACAAAACCTTTGCAAACAAATGAGCAACAATATCATATATTATTATGGAACTTTATGAAGTACAATGAGAAAGGGCCTTGCTTATATAGGCAAGGAAGATCAATCAAAGAACTAGTCAATACCATAGATCAAGGAAATAACTATACCTAACAACTAGATAATATCTTCCTAATATCTAAATAAGATAAAAGAAATATCCACACATAAGTGGGTGAGGATAAATAAAATATAAGGTAAATAAAGTACCTAGGTGAACATGAGCTAAGGTAAATACATATTCTATCACCCCCCTCAAGTGAAGTTAAGGTCCCAAAATAAAAGTGGCATATCCACAGTATGAGTCCCGACAACTAGGCCTAATCAAGTACTCATGTACAATATATCCATAAAGAAATCTCAAACCAAAAGTAGGAAATAATCCTACTAGAAGGAAAGAGAAAGAAGAAGAAGAAGAAGGAAGATGTTTTCATAAACACCCCCAAGAACAAATTTTGAAACCCCAAACATGCCACACAACTTAAGGTAGTGAGGTGATGTAAAAGGCTTCGTAAAGATGTCAACAACCTGCTACTAAGTCGGAATGTACTCCAAGCAAAGAACTCCATCCTAAATGTGCTAACGAATGAAGTGTATGTGAATCTCAATATGCTTGGTCCGTTGGTGCTCAACATGGTTACGAGAAATGTGAATTGCACTTTGGTTGTCACACCAAAGTACAATCAATAAATCTTGTGGGAATCTAAAACTCAGTCAATAACTGTTGAAGCCATAGAATCAGTTGACTCGTTGTAATCTGTTGCCTTGTACTCTGCCCCTGATGATCCATAGGGATCCAAAATGAATCTACTTCATCAAAACAGTCAAAGACGAATAAGGGAAAATGATACACGAGAGGTTTTGTTCTTTTAGTAACATGATAGGCACTCTGTGGAGAGCGGTGGTTCTGAACCGCCACCCAACTAGGGCGGCGGTCCTAGGACCATCGGTCTACATTGGGCAACAGTCCTAGCTCTTTTGAACAGAAAACAAAAATATGAAATGAACAACCCAGAATTTGGACGGTTGTTCGTGTCTCTTCTCCTCCATGACCTTTCCCATCCTCTAGTGCATGGGAGGACATGGGAGAGGCTATAAATACATGTTTGTAGAAGAGAATAGATCATCGAAGTATGAAAGCAAGTGAGCAAGAAGTTCTTAGTGTTGGAATTGTGTTTTGTAGAAGAAAGGAGTGTTGAGACAGAGCAAGCAAGTATTTGGGAGGAAGTGTGAGATATTATCTACTTCTCTTTCATACTTATTGTAATTTATGTACTTGTTATTTTGAATTGGCCAATAGAAGTGGGAAGAAAGAGCAATTGCCGTTCCCGATTGGTTTTCCTCCTTTGGAGGTTTCGAGGATAAATTTTTGGTGTTTATGTGCTTAAATTCTTTCCTTTCCTGCAATTGTGATTCTAAGCATAAGCATAACTCATTCATTAGCCATCTCTGTCATTTTCTAATAGAAAGTAGAACATTAACATTTTATTTGTGTTTCGTGGATAGTTCCAAAGTTGTGAGTTTACTGAGATCACCCAAGATGAAAGTGCAATACCCTGTTGCTTTTTGCACGCCAGAGCAACCGGAGAAGAACCAAGACAAAAAAGGTAGTCATAAGTGGAACACATGTCATCAATAGAACCTACCCAATTTGAATTTGTATATCTAACAAACTGAATAGAACCCCTAGTGCAGTGTAGTCCTAAGTGGGAAGTGCCACTCGTAAATAGCACAAAATCCTTTTAACAAATTGTCGGTGACTACTATGAGGATAATGTGCAAACCGAGATATAAGCCCTACTTCAAATGAAATATTAGAGCATGTATGGGTCAAGTACATGAGACTTCCAACCAACTTTCTATACAATGATGGATCACAAAGTGGAGTGGTACATGTGGAAGTAAGAGTAACCCTAGATTGAAAAGGAGATGGACTTGGCTTGCAATCAGCCATATCAAAATGTTGAAGAAGATCATGGGTTTACTTTTGTTGACTCAAATGAATCCACTGAATTTTTCTGAGAAATATGCAAACCAAGGCAATAATGCAATAACTCGAGATCTTTCATGTTAAATGCGTGGAAAGAGCTCCTTGAATAGTCTGAATGTGGGAATAAGAGCTACCAATAAGTAACAAATAATACACATGCAATACAAGTATCACAATACAATGAATAAAAGTAGTGGATAGAAGAAAGTAATCCATGTTTTTATACCAAGCCCAAGGATCTGCTTAAGATAGTAGAGAGACATTCGGAGTCTACAAACAAGAGAGGAGTCATGAACAAATCCAACAGATCGCTCCATGTATATTTCCTCTTGTAAATCTCTATGTAAGAAGGCACTCTTCACGTCCATTTGGTATATGGGCCAACCCTATGATGCAACAATAGCAAGTACAAGACATACAAAATCCATCTTGGCAATGGGTGTAAAAGTCTCGAGTAATCAATACCTTCCACTTGTGAAAAACCATTTTGTAATAAGATGAGCCTTATACTTGTCATTGGACCCATCAAATTTGCGTATTTGGTTCGGTATACCTAGTTACACCTAACCATCTCTCTTCCTTTACGAAGAGATACCAAATCTTAAGTATTATTCTTCATCAAATAATAATACTCGGTTGTCATTGCATCATCCCATGAGCTTGTGAAAAAGATTGTGGATCCTTAAAAATTGCCCAACACAAAAATTTAGAACCTCTAGAATGTGCATGATGATGCCTAGTGGAGGGTCCTCTTCTGCTTCCCATTCGGAGAAGTTGACTCCGTGCTCTCTGATGGGTCCTTCTCTCTCACATCCCCTCTCACATCACGGAGGTTGTTGTTGCCTCTAGAGATCTATCCCTAGTAGGTAAGCTGATGGGTCCTAGACCCCCTCGAAGATATCAAAAAATGGGCCCATGAAATGGAACCCTTGTGGCGCTCTAGAAATAGCTGCGATGCCAAACGGATTTGTCCTCTTCTCTTTCAGCATGAAGGAAGACTTTTCTCGAGCTCTTCTGGGTGGTCCATGGTTCTTTAGCAAAAGAGGGTTCTACATCAAGAAATGGTCACTTGGCTTCAACCCGCTCACAGAAACAATGACACAGGCTCCAATCTGGTTCGTCTTCCGGGCCTTCCTCTGGAGCTTTGGCACCCTGCGGTCATCGAAGGTATTGCTCTATCTATGGGTTCTCTAATTGCAATAGACCAGGCCACAAAGGCCAAAACTAGATTCATTCATGCTCGTTTATGTGTCAACGCTTGATGTCAGTTTCCCACTCCCAAAATCGATTGATCTCTTATCAGATTTTGGAACTTGGTCTCAAACCATTGAATACGAATATATTCCACAAGCATGTTCAATCTGCAAAAGCATCGGTCACAGAGCAACCGGATGCCCCACTAAGCCTCGCCTAAGCCCAAAACCCTTGTAACCTCTCCCAAGAAAAAAGGAAAATATATTCCAAAGATTATTCCTGAAGAGACCCCGGTCATCCCTACTTCCAACCCCTTTTCCCTCCTTGAAGAAGGAGAGATCACTTTCCGACTCCAACTTGGTAACCCCTCTCTCGCCCCCTACCTCTTTCCACTATGGTTTCTTTCCCCACGGAGGTTTCCCTGGCCTCCCCTCCCCCCTCCTCGGTGGTTGTTCCCCCTCAGTGGTTGTTGTTTGCCCCCCTTCTCCACCTTCTCCCTCCCCCTTCCAACCTTCTCCTCTCCCTTCCCCCTCTCCCCATTCTTGGCTCGGAGTTTCCTCCTATGCTGGCTCCACTCCTCCCGGTCCACCTTTCCTCCCCCTCTCTGATTCCCAGATCTCCCCCTCCACTCAAACCTCTGATGACATTTTGAACCTCCGCATGACCCGAAGCAGTTGCAAGAAACCTGATATTGGAACGGAGAAAGTTCATGGGTGTATCTTGGGAAATGTCAAGCTTCAGCAAGAATCAGCCCTGAATGTGGCCCAAGGAACCCAGAGCACCATCCCCATGGTTGTGGGGAGTAAACCCAAATCCAAGAAATGAAGGTGATCTCATGGAACATAAGAGGTCTTAACTCTCTACAAAAATAGAGGGTCCTCAAGGATATGAAATTTAACCACTCTCCTGACATTATCATGCTTCAGGAAACCAAACTCAAAAAGGATGACAGTCTCTTGAAAATTTGGCATTGCCTCTTCTTTTGCTTCCCAACTTGCTATAGGTAATTCGGGAGGCTTATGCACTCTCTGGGACCCCAAATACATCAAAGGTGATTGCCTTCTTCAGCACCCCAATTTTTGTGCATACTCTTCCAAGAGGTAGACTCTGACTCTACTTGGATAGCAATCAATGTTTATGCCCCTAATTTGGAATCCCAGCGTGAAAGACTCTGGCAGGACATTTCAAATTTCATAAAAATTGTGTAAAATTTTCCCAGTGCTCATTATGGGAGACTTCAACTTGCACTCTCTACCCCTCCGAAAAGCAAGGAGGAGCCCCTGCTAACCCCAACAACATGGAAGCTCTGGCTGACTTCATACGTGGGGAGACTCTCTTTGATATGGACCTGCATGGTACCTCCTTCACTTGGTCCAATCGCAGAGTGGGCAGAAATCACATTCAAAGCAGATTGGATAGGGCTATGGGATCTTTGGATTGGATCTCTCTTTACCCCGATTTCTTTCTCAGTTCCTTAGCTCGAGCGGCATCTGACCATAGCCCCTTAATTCTATGTGCCAACAACAAGATGAACATAAAAAATCCTCCCTTCATAGATTTGAGCTTTCCTGCTTGAAAATAATCATCTGGACCCTCTTATTAAGAGCTGGTGGGATATCAAAATTCAGGGCTCTGATATGTTTAAGTTCTCCAGTAAACTTAAGGAAATCAAAAAGCAGCTTAAGATTTGGAAGAGCAAAGTGTTCGGCAACATCAAACTTCGTAAACAAAAGTTGACTCAGGAAATAGCTAACATTTCAGCTCTATGGAGGTTGAAGGAAGAATGGAAACAACTCCATAAACAAGAAAGGCATCTTCTCAGTGACTTCCATAATATCCTGAAAGAAGAAGAGACCTATTGGAAGTAGAGATCACGGGTGCTTTGGCTGGATCAGGGAGACCGTAACACCAAGTTCTTCCACATTACAACCTCTAAACACAAAAGGGGACAAAATCAGAGAACTGCTAACTCCGGCAGGTAATATTTTAACCTCTGACATTGAGATCTCTAATGAATTAGTCTCTTTTTATTCTAATCTCCTTCAGGCTGAGGACCCTCCCAACGAGCAAGCTATGTCCAAGATGCTTCAACACATTCCTAAATTAATCTCTGATGATATGAATGGAAATTTAATGAAACCCTTCTCTATGGAGGAAATTCATAAAGCGGTCTTCACGATGAAAGGTGACAAAGCTCCTGCCCCGATGGCTTCCCTGCTGCCTTTTTCCAAATCTTCTGGGAAATCATCAAGCAAGATCTTTTCAAGGTGGTAAATGAATTCCATAGTCTAGCAACTCCCTTCTGAAAGAATGGAATACTACCTTCATTTCTCTTGCTCCCAAAGCTCTTGGATCTAAGTCTGTTGCCAACTTCAGGCCAATTAGCCTCTGCAACACCTCCTACAAAATCATCACCAAAATGTTGGCCACAAGACTTAAACCCCTGATGAACGACCTCATCACGTCGAATCAGAATGGTTTCATCAGTGGATGCTTTATCCAAGGGGGTATCATCATTGTTCATGAAGCCATCCACTCTACCCAACACTCGAAGTCTGCAGGAATGATCCTCAAATTAGACATGCAAAAAGCATTCGACAGAGTTAGCTTGGACTTTCTGATCCGGTGCTAAAAAGTTACGGTTTTGACAATAGATGGTGTAACTGGATTTTTTCTTGCATTACAACCCCTTGCTTCTCGATCCTCATAAATGGCATCTCGAGGAGCTTCTTCAAAAATAGCAGAGGTATTCGACAAGGGGACCCTCTGTCTCCTTTCCTCTTCTTGTTAATGGCAAACTCCCTCAGCAGAGCTCTTGAGGCTGCCAAGAGTCAATCTGACATTTCTGGTATCAAAATCACTTCCAGCTCCCCAGCTACCACTCATAGCCAATTTGTGGATGATACTCTGCTCTTGAGTGCCGCTTCGGTGATTGAAGCTCGTGCCCTCAAAGAAATTTTAGAAAACTATCAACTTGCCTCTCAAAATGATTAACTTCAACAAAAGTAGTATATCTTTCTTAAACACCCCTCCTCAAACTCAAAGGAGGATTGTTGACATATTTGGTTGCAGAATTGTGGACTTACCCTCCTCCTATCTTGGCATTCCCCTTTTCAAAGGCAAAGAAAACCAAACATCATGGAATCCAGTCATTGAGAGATACCAAAAAAATTGGCCACTTGGAAAGGAGCCATTCTTAGTCAGTTGGAAAACTTCAATTGGTTAAAGCTACTCTTCAGAGTTTACCTATCTATTTCATGTCTCTTCTCAAAATGCCTTCCTCAGTGATATCTGTTGTTGAGAGAATCCAAAAGAAATTTCTTTGGTCGGGGTGGAAGACAAAAAGTGGATACACCTTGTCTCTTGGAATGAAGTCTGTAAGCCGACCAATCTGGGAGGGCTTGGGATCAGACAAATTGCTTGATATGAATGTTGCACTGCTGGCTAAAATTGGTTGGGAAGTGGCTCAAGGTAACTCACACTAGGCTCAGCTGTTGAGATCTAAATATTTTCGCAAGATGAAGATTTCCTTCTCTCCTCCCCCCCCATGGCTCGGCTATTTGGAACTCGGTTACTAGCTCTCTTCCTCTTTTGTGTACTGGAACCAAGTGGAGGTTGGGAAATGGCAGATTAATTGACTTCTAGTCGGATTGGTGGATAGGTGAAAAACCTCTGCCTAAACCTGTTTGGGACCCTATCAAAAGAACCCTCATCAATCACCATGGCAAGAAAGTTTTTGGTTACTGGAGAGAGTCTAATTCAATCCCCTCTTGGCATTTACATTGGTCGGGCATCAACGAGCATCAGAGTCAACTTTTGAATCAGTTGAGAATTTCCCTTTCCTCTCTCTATATTCCTTTCTCCTCACTTGATGATCGTATTTGGCCCCTCTCCCCCTCTGGATCCTTCTCTATTAAAGTTTCCTATGACTCCAAGCTCCGGACCAGCTCTGACCTCCTCTCTACAAAATTTGGCCCAAAGAGTCTATTCCCAAAATTGGCTTCTTTGCCTGGCTCTCCTTCAAGAATGCTTTCCTCTCGGGAGAGAACTTAAAAGGAGAGGCTTCTCACTTCCCACACACTTGTGTTCTTTGTTGCAAAGCCTTGGAGTCCTCCTCTCATCTCCTTCTTCACTGCCCCTTTGCCCAAGCTGTCTGGAATTGGCTTTTGTCACTTTTTGGAGTTATCTGGACTTTCCCGATTCAATTCATGATACCCTCATTCAATGGTGTTCCCCCTTCTCTCACCCGACCCTTTCCCTAGCTTGGAAACTTATCCTCCCCCATGGCCTCTGGGGTATTTGGAAGGAGAGAAATAGGAGAATCTTCAAAGACCAGTGTATGGATCCTGAGAGGGTGGCCAACCATATCGCTATTCTCTTCCAAGACAATCTAAATGGCTGCTTATGGAAGAAATATCAGCAAAAAATCCAGTTATGCAATAGCAAGGAGTGGTGTCAGTAGATGGCGATCCTTCCCACTGGCTAAACCCTCTTCCCAGGCTCGCTCTTCTTTGTTCGGTGGCTCCCTCCCCCCAGGCTGGATGAAACTCAACACGGATGGTGCTTCTAAGGGTAACCCAGGGAAGTCTGGGGGGGTGCGATCCTCCAAAATTCTTGGTTCCCCTCAAGCTACTATAGCAACTAACTTTAGCATGGGTACCAACCACCACGTCTGAAGCCTTAGCTATCCTTAAGGGGCTTAGAGCTGACTCTTAAAATTGGCAACGAACCCTTAATTGTGGAAAGTGACTCTCTCAATATTATAAATCTCCTCAACTGGAAGACCCAGGACAATGGACTATTAAAAATATTATTGCTGACATCCGTCTTCTCCAAAGGAACTTCCAATGAGATCAAATTCCAACACATCTTCTCGGGAAGGAAATAAGGTGGCCGATTGCATGGCTAACATTGGTGTCCTCCTTGATACTCAACAAATGTGGTTAGGAAATTTCCTGCCAATCTCCTTCAAATTTCCCATAATGACTGCTCATTTTCTAGCTAACATGTGGTGGTGGGAGTCTGCTCCTTATGTCAGCAAGCTTAACAAAAAGCACTTGCACCCTTGCCAATGACGGCGGTCATGATTATCACATAATTTTGAAGTGACGTTCTACGGAGCCAAGCACGTGGGAAGAGAGTTACTCCATTCGTGCGGATCTGGGTCTGAGATACACCCTTTCTCATCATAATTATCATAGGTACAGGAGGACGGGTGATGTGGAAGACTCCCACAGAAAATACGAGCCTTTTAAAGCCAACTCGTGTCTCCTCACCTCGATTCATTTCCACGGAATCTTCACCATGGGAGGGCAACTCAAAAGGATTGAACCTACTTCTTGCACTTGTCTGCAGGAAGACCAGAAGTCTGGAACATTCTTAGGGACAATGGCGTAACTACATTCCTGGAAAGAATGTTTGGGTACTCGGCTTTGGTTTCTTACGGTGCCCCTGGCTACCTGGTCTCATGGCAGGGTCCAAATTGGCAATACCCATTTCACCATCTCCACCAATGCCATCACCTCGGTGACTGGCCTTCCTACCTCTCGGGGTTGTCTACTTCAAGAGGTCTTTGCAAGCGAGAGCTTCAGGATTTTATTGCCAAAGGTGAGAAGCCGACTAAATATCTTTCTGGTTATGTTCGGAATCCCTGCTTCCCCCTTGGGACAGAGTTACAGAGGTTATTATGAGATATTTCACCATTGATGGGTGATACAGGTTGGTCTTTGGTCCCCACTTCTTCATTCTTTCTCACTTATGCTGGGGGAAGAAAATAAACCTAGCTTCCTTTCTGTTCCAGTCGCTCAAGCACTCCATTAATCTTGCTAGGGAGGGAGAAGGCCCCATTCTACATCAAGGCCTTCTTTACCTCCTCTTCAAATTCGTTGCTTCTCCTGCTGAGTTGACCCTTTTCCCCCCAAGCATGGTCGGTCCCCATCCCGTATCCCCACCTCATCCCCCCTTCCATCCCCGACTTCCCATCCCTCTTCCAGCCATCATCTCCACCTGTAAGTCTCTTCTGACTCGACTTTGATGTCACCATCATGGGTTCCTCCTTCACGGGTTTTGCTCCCCCTGTTTCCCCTGTTTTCCTCCGCCTCCCCTAGCCAAACTTGTCTTGAAGACCCTGATGTTGTTGTTGCGTTCACTTGCTTCTTCCCCAACCTCTAGCTCGGAGCTCCACCTCTCGGACGCTCTGCTTGGTTTAGCCAAGTTGTATCCTGACTCCCCTGACTCTGGTCCGATTGGCTTGGATGAGGAGCTGAAGGAGGAGGGGCTAAATTTCCAGCGTGGTACCAAAATATCATCATGGATGATAGCGAAATCAGCCCACAAGATATTCAGATGGAAGTTGCTCCAAATTGGGAAGACACTGCGACTGGAAACACAATGAAGGATAATATTGGAACTGCTGCTGACACTAACAACCATCTTGAAGAACGCCATGTTGAGTTGGTGACTTCCATCCTGGCCAAGCTTCAACGTTCCTTCTTTGTTCTCAAAGCTTGGGAAATTTTCACTGATAACACCAGGGCTGCCATCACCAAAGACTACTCCGAACTGTTAACTCTGGCGGATCAGTTGGCCGAAGAGTCGGTTCAATCTAGGCTAAGAATATTGTTATTGAGCTGAAAAAGCTCCTTTGATGTTTTGTTTTTCTACTCTTGGTTTTGTTCGGTTGTTCATTTTTTTTTGGAATTTTCATGGGTTTCTCTATATGTAATCATCATAAAGAAGAAGAAGTAGGCAAAGATGATGAAGAATCTTGAGGAGAGAACCGCTCATGAAACTAAACATGTGTTTGAAAAAGAACCTCAAGAGTATTAAGATCTCAATTCAATAAGATATCATGTCCTCATGATACCCTACAAATATTAAGGGTTTTCTCTTCTTATCAAAAACTTTCCTTTTTCTTCTTTGGCACAAAGGCCCAAAAACTAAAAAATGAGACATCGAGCTTAGTTTTGGACCAAGCCTCCTTTGGAGTCAGATGCTCAAGGGATTTGTGTGGTGTGTGATTTTGAATGTAGTTAGCACAATTAATTACTTCTACCCAATATATAAGAGGTAAATCTCTAGAATGCATCATGTAGTTAGTCATTTCCTTCAAAGTTCGGTTATTTTGTTCTATTAAGCCATTCATTGTGGAGTATGAGGAACAAAATGCTAGTGAATAATGCCACGAGTTTCCAAAAATTAGTAAAATTTTGTTGAAGTACTCCCCTCCATTATCAACGTGGAGGTTCTTTATGTAATTAGAAGATCTGTTTCTTGACCAAAACCTTGAAGACTTTGAAGTGTGAAAAACATCACTTTTGTACTTGAGAAAATAAACCCAAGTACGCCTCGAGAAATTATCAATAAAGGTAAGTGCATACTTAGCTCCATTGAAAGAGGGGGTAGGAAAAACCATCAAGTCACTATGCACAAGCTCAAGTGGTGAAGAAGCTCTCTTGGAAAAATTATTAGGGAATGGATCTTGGTGTTGTTTCCCTAATGCACAACCAGGAAAACTCCTCGAGACAAGAAACTCTAGGAAGACCATCAACCATACCATGAGTGCTCAACTCCTTCAAATATCTGTAATTGAGATGTCCAAATCTCTCGTGCCAAAGCTTACTCTCTGAATCTGCATGAGAAACCAATCTTGTCCCTATAGAGGAAGTGTCATCAAAACCCTCAAAGTGATATAGTCTAGAACTATGATCAATAATACCTTGAGCAACAAGTGAATGAGACTCCAACAAGGTTCGTACTTCTATCTTGTGTGGTGTAAAAGTCATTGTTTTGCATTTACCGAATGACACATTTGATATACAGAAAGCAAATTTGTAGTGATGTTAGGAACATATAGTGAATCTTGGATATTGCCACCATCAAGGTGTATGCCACCTTTTCCCTTAATAGAAAGAAAAGAAGAATCTCTAACCTCAATTTTAGAAGTAGAACTCAAACCTAGAGATACAAAAGACTCCTTGGAAGAAGTCATGTGATGAGAAGCACCAGAATCATTAACCCAACTATCTCGTAAATGGTGACTGAGATCTTCCAACAACATTAAGTGCTTTTGTCATGCTAATTAGAAGGAGGTGGAGTGGAGATAGATAATTTTGTTTCTTAACTGCATCCTCTAAGGCTTACATTCGCTTGTAACACCTATGTTCTTCATGACCACTACCCCCACAAAAAGAACATGAAAGGCTAGACTTATTCTTGGATTTAGAAGACTCCTTGGGTTTAGAGTTGTTTTCTTTGGGTTTAGGAGCACTTTGAGATGGAGAAGGGGTGAATTTGGATTTACCTTTTGGTTTTCCCTTGCCCTTAGGATTAGATGTTACTAATGCCTTTTGAGAGGTGGAAGACTCAAGGTTAGACAATTTGGATTCTTCCCTAGTAAGTATTTCACAAAATGTTTCTAAGTTAGGCATTTGGAATGTGTCACCTAAGGCATCCATGCTAGAGAAAAAGGTAGAAGCAAAGATTTGGAATGGACCTCTCAACTTGGATAGAATTAAGTAAACACACTCTTCATCTTTCTTATCTCTTCCACTCCCCTTCAATTGTGTCAACAAATGCTTGAACTTAGTAAGATAGTCTATAATTGATGGAAAATCTTTAGGATTAAGAGAGGTGATCTCAATTTCAAGTTGCATGGCTCTCATGTGATCCACCTTACCAAATAAGCCCTCCAATTTATCTCATATTTTGAAAGGAGAGTCACATTTTTCCAAATGAAACAAAAGACTATCACTTACATAAGTTCCTATCAAACCCATACACTCATCAAATTTATTTTTATACTTGAATCTCTCATATTCTTTAGTGAACATTAGTTGTTACGAAGAAGTTAAAGCCCATAATCCTTTGCATTTAATTATTGTTTCCATTCTTGATTTCCATGTGTGGTAATTATGTGTTGTTAATGGCTCAATTTGATCTAGTGTAGAAGTAGATAAAGACATCATTATCAAAATCACCAAAAAAACTCAAGAAACAAACAATGCAACAAGACCCCTAGATTTAACACTTTATAATTGAGTGTGTGTTACAATATGGCACTTTATAATTTTAGTGCATTTATCAAAATAAATAGTTCTAATGGAACAAACACGAAAAAACAAGCACTTTTGAAAAAAATAGCACTCAAATCCGAGTTATTACTCTACTATTTATTTCATTATGCACTATTGTAGTCACAAAATCATGCACATTAGACATTATTTAGCTTGGTTTTCATACTACTATTTAGAAGGTTATTGAGTAAAGAAAGTAGTAATTAATCCCATCTTTTGGCCATCTTATTTTACTTTTATTTCGTCATTCCCACGCATTTCCATATACATGCCCAGCTATTTAAGAAATTTCCCATCATTTTAGCCTAAACTAGGGTGCCCAGGCCTGTAATGGGGTGCCCCATAGTGCCCTAGTCCCACTTCAGGCACTCGATCCTTTTTCTACTTTCCCACCTTTTTTGGGCCTCTTCTAGCTGTTTTTCATCCTTATCTTTTTCCTAGTTGGCCATGTCGGGGTTAATTATGAAATTAGATCAAGAGAACCCTATAAATATAAAGTTATGAGACCATAATGAGGGTCCTAACGTCACATACTACTATCACTCCATCTAGAGTTACATCCATTTCATCACTTGCATCCACATAGTGTTATGCATCAAGGCTAGGAGATCTGCATCAACACACACATCATAGGGGAGGGATTCTATTCTATTCCATGCACACATGCTATTACATTTTCTATAGTTATTATTGCTTACTACTTCACAAAGTGTGACTGGCACAAGAGCACCTAGGGCACGACATGTACACACACACACCAGAACTACATTTGGGTCCGAAATGTAGTGCAACACTCAGTTTAGTAAGCCCACTATTGTGGCAGTTGAGGTCAATTTGACCCATTCATTTTACATTTTTATTTTTTTAGGGTTTGATACTTTTCTCTCTCTTGCAAGTCATCATTTCATCCTCCATTATTCGGCACATCCGATGTTGTTCGACGGATCTAGTACGACGGATAGGGAATATTCCAGAGTACCTTATGACCCTGCAAAAAGTAGATTATGAGATTTTACAGAGACCAAGGCACCCCGGGGTTCCCTAAGCACCCTCCTAGGTGCTCCAGTCCATTTAAATCCTCTAGATTTGGCCTTTACGGGACCTTTGTACAATCGTTCTTGCCTCTAGGATCCACAGTCAGACTTGCGACAGTCTTCAACAATTAGCTAAGTCCTTTCCTTTTACATCTTTGCATACTTAGGGTCTTATTTCATTTGGTATAATCATTTAAAATCATTTCATATTGTTTTAGCATATTTTTACAGCGGTTTTAATCCTATATTAGATTAACTAGATTAACATTTACCCTAGGTTTAGTTAATTTTAGTTAATCATTTTGGTGAACCCAACTTGCAAATAGGTTTTTTTTCCTTCTTTCATTTTTATGCCCATTACTCGTAGCGGTCACTTTGGACCCCTCTAATATTGTGAACTCCCTCCTCTCCTCCACTGTACTTCTAGATCCATGGTGATATACCTACCTCTATGGCTGAAAACCCTTTAGACAACTCTAACCGAGTTCCCCTTCATGAAATCGAAGCCACTTGATAGTGAGAAGTCCTATGATGAGGACACTAATGTTGACCAGGAATAACTTGATGCCATTACTGACTTTTGTCAAGCTTTACATGAGAATCCCACTCATCTCCCACATGTCTTGCACACTTTAATCACTACTAAGCGAGCTCAAGAGGCTTCCATTTCTGTTTCTTCTGCCCCCATGGTCTCTACACCACCCATTTATGTTTCCACTCCTCTTATTACAACTACTACTCCTCTTGCCCACCATGGTACTTCTAATATGCAGCTTGGTTCTTCCCTCTAATACTCTTGATTTCACATCTTTATACCAGGATCTCCAAAATCAAATCCGCCATTTGTAAGTAGCTACTTCTCGAGGATCCCTATCTCTCGACTCCACATCATTATTGCACTCCCCTTGGCGCCACCATCTCTGCTTAACCATTCCCGCCTAACTTCCTCTCTCCCAAATTGCCCATTTTTAAAGGCCATGATGACCCACAGGAGCATCTCCGTGCTTTTCATGTCACATGTCTTGATTATGCAGATGATCATACCATCCTCGCTAAGTTATTTCCCCATAGTCTGCAAGACTATGTGATGCGTTGGTTCTATGACTTACCAGTCCATTTGGTGGTTTCTTTTACGCATCTGGATAACGCTTTTCTCACACATTTTTCTATCAATATCGGCTCTACACTTTCTTATGCCCAACTAGCCCAGCTTAAACAAGGCTCCAATGAACACTTCCTAGATTATGTCTTACGATACAAGAATAATGTAGCCAAGATGACCAATGTCCTTGCAGAACTCGAACTTCAAGATTTGTTCGTTCATAGTCTATTGCCACCTCTATAAGACAGTGTACTCTTTGAGACTTTTTCTTCATTTGATCACCTTTGTCATGCTCTCAAGCTTTGCGAGACTAAACTTGTATCTGTAGGCAAACTCAAATACCAGGACCCACCTTCATCCTTCGCCCGTGTTTCAAGTAAGCCATTATTCAAATCACCTACAACTAAATCCATCGATAGACAAAATACTATTAATGTGGTCTCCACTACTAAGGAGCTTCGATCGTAACCATACATACATCCTCTTGCTAAGCTTAGTACACCGCCAAGCGTTTTATTGCCACAACTCATCAATAGTAACCTCATTACCTTGCCATCACCTTTACAGACTCGATCCATCCCAACCCAAAGGGCATAACTTTGATGACCGTTCTTATTGTGATTATCACCAATGTGTCGGGCATTCCACTGATCGTTGTTTCCGGTTATAACATCTCATCCAAGATCTACTTGACAACGGTCACATTGAGCTTCCAGAATCTCCAACATCCACCTCTACTAATGATAACCATAAGCTCTAGATTTTTAACAACCCGTTACCAAAACATGATACCAAACAAATTGATTCCTCTTCTAACCATGTCTGTCATACAATGTCTTCTCCCCCAGGACCTCTCAAATTTCTCATTGCTAATAGTACCACTTTGACACCCGTTATTTCTTTTTCTCACACCGATTATCACGCTCTCTTCACATCCGATCATTTACATATTCAGGCATTTATTGACTCGACCTCTATCAAGAACACCAAGGTCTATCCATCTTGGCCCATTAGTGCATGTTCCCTATCCCTCCTATGGTCTATCGGTTATCCTCTATCGCGAATCGACTATCCGTTCAACAAACCTTATGGCATCATCAAGTTACATGTCACAGTTGGTCCTCTCACTCTTCTTGTCTCTTTCCTCATTGGTGAACAATGAGGGATGTGACGTGCTTCTTGTTCTAAATTAGATTCATCGATCCCAATCTATCATTTCCATGAACCACCTACACCTCAAATTTATTTACAACAAACAAGTTTTTCCATTAACAACGTCCCTCCTTCACCCCCATTATCACCACCTTATAATACGAGTCACTAGTACATCCTCTAGTCTTTTATGTACATCTCAAATGATGTTGCCTAAAATACACTCTACTCCTAGTTCACCCGCTCGACTAACCTCTACATGACCACTTCACTTTGTTATTCCTACACATCGGCAAAGGCCTATTTCTGGAGAATCACCGCATTGCGATGTCGATCACCGCCTCGCTTTATTCCATGCAAATCATTGTTCCCTTTGCACATGAAATTACCTCAATCTCCATTACCAACACACATTACTGCACCATGATATTTGTCTTATATCCATCCATCGCATGCATATCAACTTCATTCCCCAAGCAGTGTTTGTCTACCATACCACCATTACTCGAGCATGGTCCTACGCTTTCATCATCACAAGCATCAGTTAAGGGACCTACGTCCTTCACCCTCATTGGTTAGTTCATTCATACACACTTGGGGGCATGCCATCTCATCCCCCATTCTAGAATACATGCATTGCTATCCTTCCATCTTCTTACGGATGCATACTCATCATACATTCTAGCACTGTCTGTTCCCGATGAAGCACTCTTGTGCTTCGGTTCACACTGATCCGCTGAGGGATTATGATTATATTGAACCCCACACACTGCACCATACACATAACACATTTGCATTTCATCATGCATACATCACGCCTTACACCTTCTACACTTCTCCTATGTCCTACATTATACTAGTCCACCGCTACGCGTTACATCCCTTATGATATCTACGCACTTGGTCACCTCCTACACTGTGTGTTTATACATCATCCATATTCTATATATTATGCTAGTCTACATTACATATGAGTCTAGCTTTACATCTCATCATTACATATTACATCTACATTTCTCACACAACATTTTACACTACATATTACACATCTCACATCTCACACCTTCACCATCTCATTCTACATACCGCATATTTACCAACCCTATCCATCACTTGGTCATCTATACTACATTGTCTTCTATGCATTGCACTCATCACCCTATGATGCACTTTAGTTCCTCGGTCCATACTCGATTTTCGAGGGTTTACAAATCAAATGGACCTCACACTCATAATGCGACATTTCATCTTACGATATTCCTAGGCTAGTGACATACGCTTTAGGCTAAATCGTCACTCACTCTTTCTATCTAGTAGTGGTATACAATTTAGGCTAGATCAAAACCTCCATTATATTACTACACCCTTAGGTTACATCACCACTCCTCGTCATTCATTATATAGTGATATACGCTTAGGGATAAATCATCACTTATCCATTCATCTCATAGTGATATACACTTAGGGCTAAATCATCACTCATCCACTCATCCTATAGTGATATACCTTAGGGATAAATCATCACTTATCCATTCATATCATTGTGATATATGCTTAGGGCTAAATCATCACTCATTCATTCATCCTATAGTGATATACGCTTAGGAATAAATCATCACTCATCCATTCATCTCATAGTGATATACGCTTAGTGATAAATCATCACTCATCCATTCATCCTACAGTGATATACGCTTAGGGATAAATCATCACTCATTCATTCATTCTATAGTGATATACGCTTAGGGCTAAATCATCACTCATCCATTCATCTCATAGTGATATACACTTAGGGATAAATCATCACTCAATCATTCATCCATTCATCCTATAGTGATATACGCTTAGGGCTAAATCATCACTCGTCCATTCATTCTATAATGATATATGCTTAGGATAAATCATCACTCATCTATTCATCAAGTCATGATATACGCTTCAGCTATAGGGTTCACACATACCTTTTATATATGTTGCATTTCATTACATACTTACACATTCATCACAACGCGTTAGATAATAAACCACTCAACCATTTCCCGATGACACATTCTTGTTTATGGTTCATTCTTGCCGGTGAGGGGGTAAACAAAATAAACCTCATTGCATACGTTTCCAAACACTTGGGGGCACATCGCTCCTGTCATTCCATCTTGCATCCCATCCCATCCATTCACAACATATTGCATTGTCTTGGGGGCAATCACTCTTTCTTACTAGTGTTTTACACGTTCACTTTACTACACATGTTAGACTGATTTCTTATATGTCATTATCTATATTATACACACATGCGCATTCACACCTTTGTTTAGTGTGATTGCATATACTGAACTCTTACCCACGACATGTATGTTTTCCTTCTACCCTTCCTATATTGGTCATTGGGGGCATCCACATTCATCTCATACAGGTGTTATTGTTTCATTTTATACTTAGCATCTTACACTATTTGATCATACACGCTTTGACATATCGGTTATTGATTTAACATGCTAACGAGTGTTCCATGTGCAACACTTGTTTTGCAAGATTACATGTTTCCATGACTACTTGTTTGTTTCTCTCTGCTTGTCTTCCATTGTTTGCATTATATGGGGATTTGGCCTATGTTTGTGTGCACACTTATTTATTTTTGCGGCCATGACGGCCTTGTGTGTCTTGTGACATCGTGAGTGATGTCCCATGTTTCATGACCCGTTTTGTGCAACTTACTTATTTATTTCGTGTTTACACTACTATGCTTGTATTTACTACATTGTCATGTAATTTACAATTCTTTTATTGCATGCATGTGTTTTTGGACTAACACTTATTTTGGCTAGCCATCCCCTTTTGTGCGTGCCTTGGTTTCTACCAAGCACTTTCCCTTTCCCTTGTAGGGCAGAGTTACATAGGTCAAAGTGTAGTAGGTCCTCTTTTGGGGCCACATTCTCCTTTTAGTGATGTCACATGTGCCCCCAAAGAGAGGGGCATCATTTGAGGGTTTCTACATACTAACACATTGCATTTACATCGGCTCAATACATTGCACATTCTACCCTTGGCTTTGTGGGTTTACATACAACGAGTGAGTTCAAACCAGTCTACGAACTCCATATACAACGACCTTTACAAGACACGGTGTCCTTTGGCATTTATGGGAAGCATTTATAGGCTTGGGGGTTACAGATGGGTGTGCCTCTCTACACTACTTCGACCAGTTGGCATCGGATCACCCAAAAAACCAGGATGCTACCGAGATCTCTTCACACATTTCAATAGAAGTAGTTAGAGTTTGGAGGATATAACACAAATCCTCCCTACACTTCTTCCACCAAGGTGGCATGAGATCGCCCAAAAAAACGTGTTAATACATGATATCCTTCGACACCCTTTTCTCAACATGGATTAGGTACACATGTTCCATTTACTTTTTCATTCATCGTATTTTACACTTGGATATTTTACATAACGTATTTGACATTTACATAGATATATATTTGAATACTTGATCTTTTTCTCCTTGCAAGTCCGGTCGTATGAGAAACGAGCAATCAAATCGGGGAAATAACAACGATGACGACGAAGACACACCGTGACCACATTTTCCTTTACTAACCATGCAGGTACACTACACACCGCAACAACTACACACACATTTTGCCTTAGGTTCACTCTCATCACTTTTTATGCGCTTTTTCATCTTTAGAATCCATGCTCCTTCGCTTTTTCTTTTTGTCATTCCATGCTTGAGTCTAGTCCATCGATACGTATCTACTACAATCTACATGGATATTAGGTACACACTTCTACTACTTTATGTTACCGAGCTTTCCACTTACCAACATAAAATGACAAAGAACATGTAGTCACAAAATCATGCACATTAGACATTATTTAGCCCGGTTTTCATACTATTATTTAGAAGGTTCTTGAGTAAAGAAAGTAGTAATTAATCCCATCTTTTGGCCATCTTATTTTAATTTTATTTCTTCATTCTTGTGCATTTCCATATACATGCCTAACTATTTTGGTGCTTTCCGTCATTTTAGCCTAAACCGGGTGCCCAGGACTGTCTTGGGGTGCCACGATGCTTTTCTACTTTCCCGCCTCTTCTAGCCTTTTTCCATCCTCATATTTTTCCTAGTCACCATGTCGGGGTTAATTACGAAATTAGATCAAGAGAACCCTATAAATATAAAGTTATGAGACCATAATGAGGGTCCTAGCGTCACATACTATTATCATTCCATCTAGAGTTGCATCCATTGCATCACTTGCATCCACAGTGTCATGCATCAAGGATAAGAGATCCACATTAACACACACAACATCGAGGGAGGGATTATATTCTATTCCATGCACACATCCTATTACATTTTCTATAGTTATTATTGCTCGCTACTTCACAAAGTGCGACTAGCATAAGAGCACCTAGGGCATGATATGCACACACACCAGAACTACATTTGGGTCCGAAATGTAGTGCAACACTCAATTTAGTAAGCCCAATGTTGTGGCGGTGAGGTCAATCTGACCCATTCATTTTGCGTTTTTATTTTTTAGGGTTTGATACTTTTTCTCTCTTGCGGTCATCATTTCATCCTCTCGTTATTTGGTACATTTGGCGCAGATTCGAAAGATTCGATATGGCGGATAAGGAATATTCCAGTACCCTATGACCTTGCAAAAATCATATTTTGAGCTTTTACAAAGACCAGGGCGCCTAGTACCCTCTTGGCACTCCAGTCTGCGTTCGGATCCTCTAGATCGACCTTTGAGACCTTTGTGCAATCGTTCCTACCTCCTGGGATCCACAATCGGACACTGTGACACCTTGCAAGGAGTCTTCGAAATCAATTAAGTCATTTCCTTTTACATCTTTGCATACTTAGGGTCTTATTTCATTTGATATAATTGTTTAAAATCATTCCATACTTGTTTTAGCGCATTTTTATAGCGTTTTTAGTCCTCATATATTAGATTAACTAGATTAGCATTTACCCTAGGTTTAGTTAATTTTAGTTAATCAACTATTAAAAAATAAAATGATTTTGTTTTCCCCACACAAATTAAATCAAAAGGCCATGCATTTAAGCTCCTACTAGTAGGAATCACAAGCTTAATGCCTCATATGACCAAGGGCTAAGGATTTTTATGGCACTTCTTTCTATTTTTGGGTTTTTTAAAACCTTACTATTTCTTATTTGTGTACAAAATGGCTTGCAATGTCTAAAATAGTAGTATCCAGATTTCTGAAAATACACGATTTAAAAACACATAAATTTGTGTGTCCCCCAAATAAGGAAAAAACACTAAACACTAAATAGATCCTTTCTTAGTGAATGATTGGATGAAATTTACTTAAGTTATTTTAAACCAAACTAACGTGTAGATTATCCACACAATTAGATTGCCTAATTTTGGCGAAATCGCGCTTCTCTGATACCACTTGTAAGGATATTAATTGTATAAATCAAAACATATACAACGAGAATAATATGAGAGAACACCAAAATATAGATAAATGATGACAATATGCTCATATAATAGCTTTGCACGCCGCTCGAGGGGGCAACCTCCAATACCACTTTGAGGGGATAACCTCCAAACCATACAATAACACTCCAATACTCAATATGATCCCTAACTACAACCTTCTAACCCCTATATATACCATTCTAACCTATGGCCAATACTGAGGCCGACCTCCTAAGCATAATAAATCATAAATTAATGATATAATAAGATAAGGGGATGTGTGCCACATGTCGGCATCTCCATCAATACATATACATCATAACATTATATCCCATGTGAACCCATACATATAACTAAGGGGATGTGTGCCACATGTTGGCAACTCCATCAACCTATATACATTATAATATTATATCCCAAGGTACATATCATTGCCCCCTCTTTGACATGTTTCGTCCCCAAACATAAGAAGAAGCCATATAATGAGTGTGCTTTAAATTATTGCACACTTGTCGCCAAGCTCGATCATCCAACCACCCATATGAAATCCTATCCTGTGTAGCAGCTTCATCATCAACATATTCTTCTTCTTCTTCTTCTTCTTGATGTTGCTTCTTCTTCTGATTCTTCTTCTACTTCTTCTTCTTTTTCTTTTTCTTCTTCTTCTTCTCGCTCGTCTTCTTCTTCTTTTGTTGCCCATCTGTCCATGAAAACTTGTTCCAGTTCCTGCAAAGACCAATTAGACTTTTCCTTTTCTAACTTAGAAAAGAAAATATGTGCAGGGCCACTAATCCACAACTTGAATAACCAAATATCTGATGGTTTAGAGAATTTATCCCTAAATTTGTTCCACCATTCTCTAGCATCAATCCTGCCATCTCCAAAAAAAGCTACCATCCCCATGATCCACAAAACTAGGGTTTTAGGAATTCTAAAAATATTTCAGTAGAACAAACCCTAACTGAAATTTCAAGAGCTTTCCGAAAATATAAATTTTGCTAAAAAATACCACAATTTGCTTCCTGAAAAGTGAATTTATGAAAAAACCTAAAACACCAATAAAATCCGCAAAATAGATCCAATGGAGCTGAATTTTTCAGATATTCTGACTTAGAGTGTTTCCAAATTATGATGCAAAAATTGGAAAAAAATTCGATACCCTCTTCAAGATATACTCGAAACAAAAAATTAGGGTTTTTGCCCTAATTTTGGCCGAAATCGCTGCTCTGATACCACTTGTAATGAAATTACTTGTATCATTCATATTAAGAGCAACAATAGAGCACCAAATAACACAATATTTCGTAATAATGATCTCAATATACAATTATAATAGCTTTGCCACTTCGAGGGGGTAACCTCCAAACCATACAATAACACTCCAATACTCAATATGATCCTTAACTACAACCTTCTAACCCCTATACGTAGCATTCTAACCTATGGCCAATACTGAGGCCGAACTCCTAAGCAAAATAAATCATAAATGAATGATATAATAAGATAAGGGGATGTGTGCCACATGTCGGCATCTCCATCAATACATATACATCATAACATTATATCCCATGTGAACCCATACATATAACTAAGGGGATGTGTGCCACATGTCTCAAGCATCTCCATCAACCCATATACATTATAATATTATATCCCAAGGTACATATCAATAACATAAAAATAGAGACAAGAATGAGACAAGATTTATCCTGGAGAAACCTAATGTGGGAAAACTCCAGTGGGTGAGTAAATTATCTCCCCTTCACTATGTAATCTCAAAATGATACAAAGTACTGCCAAACTGGCCTTTAAGAAAGCTAAATACACTTCCTAATTGTATCTACTTGCTCACAATTCTCCAACACATAAGAACTCTTCACCATGAACAAATAATAGAAGAAAACAACTCTTCAACTCTACACACAACTGAATTCACCCAAAATCAGCTTGTCCAAACTCTTCATAATGCTTGTATTTATAGTTTTCCAGCTCATGGATGCATGAAAAGGTGAAACGAATTGACTAGAAGTCCAAAAATTTACAACTGTTTGAATTACAAAGCTATACACCAAATCACGTGGAACCGCCTTCTTTGTGACCGACGGTTGCAGAATCACCATGACAGATTGTGTAACCGCCGCTCTGCACAGCAGTGGCGGTTACGTGAATCACAGAGAGATCCACAACCGTCATTAAAAAATTCCCCGAACTAAACTGTGATGGTCTCAATGTTATTCGAAGGTGTCTGAATCACCCCTAGCTTGCCTGGACCATCTCATGAAGTCATATGAATGCTTTGAAAACTTGAGAGTAAGTAATAAATATAGAAATTACATAGAATTAGGTTTTTACAGATCCATTTTTGGATCATACCTCCCCAATTTGAGGCTTTTAAGTCTCTAAAATATTCAAGGACCGATGAAGTGAGGAAATTTCTTCCCCACTTCTTCTCTCGCATACCACTTGGTTTTGGTAGGTAATTATCCTTTCAATCCAACAAACCACCTATCTTACACTCCTCTCTACGTTGTCCTTTCTTTCCACCGCAAAACCACGTCTTCCTCTAACTCTAACTAACTATCCGAAGTGGGGTCTTGAATAAACGGAAGAAATTCCCCACTTCTTCATCATTTAACATGGAGGTTCAAAAGATGTAAGTTCTCAACATTTACAACAGAATAAATCTTCATATAAGGAGGCAAATCCAAGCGAAAAGCATTCTTACCCACTTGTTCCAGAATTTCAAATGGGTCGTATCAAAGAGGTTTGAGTTTCTTGTCTTTTCCTTGTAGAGTCTATCTCAAATCTCAAATACAACCATACCTGTCTCCAACAAGGAAAGAATGCTTAGTCCTATGTTGATCATGTTGTGGTTTGTATTTGGCCCGTGACTCTATCAACCTCTATTATACTGAAGGTGTATTTGCTAAAATTTCTCAATGAACATGTTATCTAAATAACTCTCCCGCTTATATAGTTACTTATATACACCTTATGGCTTTGAATTCTCCATTACAAGGTTGTGTGCGCTCAAGTTCACTTGGCACATTCCCTTGGTTGTATTTCCTCGCACACCATGCACACTTTCCCCTTCTTCCATATTCCTTTTCCTCTTTGTTCCATCTTCCCCTTGTGAGCCTTCCTTCTACCTCCTTCCCACACCTCATTCTTCCATGTGCACTATCTTTGCGCCTCCTTCACTCCCTTATGTGCCACGTCATTCTCTGACACACTTGAGTGTACCACACGCAACCAATCAAAGCATGCCAACAGGGTGTCAAATCTTGACAACTAGCCAATGAATGACATATCCTAGAAATGACAAATCAAATGAACGGTTGGCTGCCTTCTTCAATCAATCTGCACTCACCATGTGTCTTGCATGCCCGGAACAACTCGACATCTTCTAACATCCATATCTTTTTCTACAAAGCTCCAATCAGCGCGTGCCTAGCCTTAATCAATAGCTGCTGACATGGACTACAGTGCTAGACATTCAAATTCAAATTCTTAGTGGATCTGGTAGGTGAAAAATGGGAAAACATATTTCTGGGCATTAATGAGTAGATCAGATTGCTTCAACCACTTGATTTGATACGATCCGCCCTCCTTTCTTTTCCAACACGCCAAACAAACTTGGGGAAACATATTTAACAGATTTACATGCATTAAATGCTTCTTGTTGGTGGTTATATTTCAAATTCGGGTTTTCCCTCCTTCTCCTCTTCTTCTTCTATGGATCCATCTATAAAGGTAAGAGCTAGGCTCATTATTAACGTTGGAAATTTTAGATCCTTGTGCATTTGGATAAGGACTTCATATTTTCTATATTTTGAGTTACAAACCTCTAGATATGGCTCTTTCATGTGGATATCAACCTCTTTCACCATTAGAATAGCTTCTGTGCATTTCGCAAGTAATAGAAGTATCATTTTGTGATTATTATTTTTCCTAACATGTTCACACTCTTTCTTCTTGCCTTTCCTTTTGCATTACATGCTTGTTGTGCCATTCTACGTCCCAGAACGCTTATTTAGTTGTGTTCCATGAAACTGATCTAGTAAATACGTTTTAAGTTATGCTACACATGCCTAGCCTTCTTTCACGCATTTCCCTTCATTTTCACTTTGAATAGATAGTGTTCATACCTCTTTTTATGGTGTTATCACCTTTTAGTGTAGGTTTCCTTTCGTATTATCCTTTTATCCCCGGGTCCCTTGACATCGTTATCTTAGCTTTCACTTTCAAAGCACTAGGAGTAGTAGTAGCGCAGAGAATTAGATAGAGGAATCGACTTTCTCTGGAGATCCGTCCCAAGTGTGCAAGGTCCCACAACTTGGGGATGGTTCCATTGTTCTCACAAATGACTTAGTTCTTCCAGATCTGAGACACGGGTGTAATTTTGACAACCAATTGTTTCGCACACCCGGTGGGACAAGCAATGAAATCTTAAATTTCATGAGAAGAGTGCATACAAGGAGAATTGTAGTAGCTGAAGATTCTTTCGAGTACCTTCAACTATCCCCGAGAAGAGTTCATTCTAGAAAGCCCATGTGCACATCTCCATCTCCAACGCGTCACACCCATTCAACTCCTCCTCACAATAGACAACTAGTGCGCTACTATGGTGCATCAACCACCTCCTCCACTAAGGAACTTTGTTAACTTCACTTTGGAGGAAGTCCCCTAGTTCTAGTCGTGCAACATGATATGCCAAATGGCATGCTCAAAAGTATTCCATACTTTACTGGTGAGAATCAAGTCACCCCTTAGGAGCATATCTAGGATGTAGCGAACATATGTTCACTCTATTTAATCACACATGACGATGTAGTAGTCAGGCTACTTACGACCTCTTTCAAAGGAAAAGCACTTCAATGGTACCGAGGCTTGAGACTTGGATCTATTACAACACCGGGATGAGCTGAGAATAACTCCTTGCAATTATTTTGAAGATAAGTCGGTCACTTGTCTTTGGTGGAGCAACTGACAACAATAAGGAGGGCGCCCAACGAGCAAATGACTGATTTCAACATCATATTTTAGAAGACTTGGGATAGAATCCCTCTTGTGGTAAGACCTATAACCCAACATGCTTTTCTGTATTATCTTAAGGTGTTGAATACCGATATCTCAGTCATGATTCAATTCATAAGAGGTAGGACTTTACCAACCACTTATAATATTGTAGTAAGGGCATAAAATAGTCTTATTTAGGTGGGAAAGATAGCTCCTAGACCACCTATGCCCTTGTTCCCAAAAATTTCACAAGCACCCCAGCTTTCGTAGCCTCTATTCCTACTCCCGAACAAAGCACGCAACTGTTGCATCAACATTCTACTCTTCAGTGTGATAGAAAGAAGATGAAGAATTGAAGACACTGATTAGAAATTTATCAAACAAGGTCATATCATTAGAGAAACAATAGGCACAAGCCTATAGAAGTAGTTCTAATCAGTGCATAACCAAAGAAGTCAGCCTTGGTGAAATCAATATGGAAACCAAAGATACGCACCTAACCAACAAAATGACATATTGCATGCTAACACACATCTTCCCTTGTAAGTTTTTCCTCCCGTGCCCTCTCTTATAATGCCCAACATAAGTCAGGCACTTGTTCTAGTTTAGAACAATTTGGCACAGGAGTCGAAGTGGTGCTTCCCTTGCAACATGCCTCACAGTCAATATCATTGTGCCAATGTTGCACACGCACAAGCCTACATGATTTAGAACACTTCCAGCGTGAACCTTCAATGAGTGCACCTGAAATAGAGAACCAAGAAAGGCCAGAGGTTCTTCCTGATTCCAATTTGATGTTCTTTGGTGTTGAAGAATTTTATACAATCAATCAAGCTACAAAGGACACAAGCAGACTCGCACGCCCAAGTTGCAGACAATACAAGATACAAGAAGAGAATGCTTGAGTCTGGCGCGCTAGTCATAATTCCAGCAACACAAGCCATCCTTCAAAAGTAGAAAGATGTAGCCATGGCATCCAATGGTAAAAGTTCTCAAGTCCCTACACAAGAGGCTCTATGCAAAGCTCCTCCTGAAGTACCACATGCCCCTCCTTTGGTAGGTCAAGCCTCAGCTTTGGCTAAAGCCCCTACTTTTGTGCCTAAACAGTCAAGAAAGGATGTTGTTGTCCCTTAAATACGAAGTCATCGGGTCTTCCATTTAGCATTGTGGACCAGATGAAGAAGATAAATATAAATGTCACATTGTGGGATGCCTTGACCATTCCATCTCAACGGGATCTGATGCATGAGGCCATGTCCCAACTTCCGTGTCTTTGATCCAACTGCTCATAAGCCGCGCACTTCTATCAAAATATGTTAAGAAGAGGAGAAGAAAGTAAGTAAATTTGTTAAAACCCCACCCTTCTATATGTCCTTGATCATAAGTAAACATCTTGTCCATAATTGTATGATTGACTTAGGTGTTAGTACTTTTGTCATGCCTAAGAAGATTACTGATGTCTTAGGTGTTAAGTATAGCCCCGACAAAAAGGAGTCTTGCAACTCGATGGTTCAACTATCACCACCCTAGGAATCATCAAGGATCTTGAGTTAACCATCCATACATGTCCAAATCTAACAATAACTCAAGATGTATCAATCATTGATCTCGCCCCTCTCTGTTTGCCTTACGTCTCACAAGAAAATTTACTACAAAAGTGGGTGGTTACTTGTCTTCTGATTGGTCTCATATATTACTCAAGATAAGGTATGGTACCCGGTTTAGCATACAAGTTGAGCCTATATTTTCTTATCATGTAGAGTCATATGTCCCATTCCCTCTCCAAGCCAACTATTTAATCTAAGAAGAATGAGCTTAAGTCCTTAAGAGCGTCCTCTTTCACTTTCTATTCCCGATCTAGTACTTGATGAGTGGGCAAGAGAGGCACCATAAATTTTACCCGTATGTTAAAGAACCGGAAGATAATGAAACCGAGCTTGGTACTTACTACATTCTTGAAGAAGAAATTGTGTTACCATGCATGCTCAAGAAAGACCAAATTGAACTTAGTCTGTGAAAGTTATACTTTGATGGATCCAGAAGCGACGAGGAGAAGGAGTTTTTCTCATTTATCCTAAAGGCAATAAATTCTTCTTCACTCACAAGTTGTAGTTCACATGTTCTAACAACATGGCGAGTATGAGGCAAAGTGGCACATGGTCTGCTTATTGTTGAAAAGAAGAAGATTAAGGAGGTGCAGATATTTGGGGACACAAAATTAGTTATCTACCAGGTTACCAACAAGTGCCAAATAAAGAATAAGCTTCTCAAATCTTATAAACATAGAGTTTGGGATCTCCTTGAGATCTTTGAGGATCTAAATATACAGGTGGTGCCTTGTAAAATAAATAAGGAAGTTGACCAAATGGTCGCACTCAATTCACAGTTCTCTCTTGTTGAGGAATTTGTCAAAGGAAACACTCAGCACATTAAGATGGTGATCATACCATCCATTCCAGACAACAACACCAAATAGCAAGTGTTTGAAAGTGATGTGTAGATCATCTAGTTCATTCAAAATGAAGTTGAGTTCTCATCAAACATGCAAGCTGACTTGCATGACAACTATGGTGACCAAGTGATTCAATTGAAGTCAAATAAGCTGCCTAAAGGGTTGGTCACCTTAGAGAAAATGTTTAGCCTTGATGATGAGTTCAAGGGTGAAGAAAAGTATATGCGCGTCGTGCAGAAGATTGCTCCCGACCACTATTGTGTGTGGGAAGGATACTTGCATGTAGGATGAAAAGTAGGCCTTCATCTCTCTCTATCAAAAATACAGTGATATCTTCTCATGGGAGTATGAAGACCTCAAATGTTTTGATCCAAGTGTTGCTCAACAGCCTCATTGACCTTTATCCCGATATCAATCCCGTCAAATGTAAGCACCGACCAGTCAATCCAAAGATAGATCCCCTCATGAGAAAGGAATAATCCAAACTCATTGATGTGAAGATTAACTTTCCCATCAAGTACTCAACTTAGGTTGCAAAATCTAGTTCCAAAGTGTGTAAGAAGAACAATGAAATCAAACTCTATGTTGATTTTAGAGATTTGAACAAGGCATCTCTAAAGGATCATTATCCTTTGCCTTCAATGGAGCAAATTTTGTAGACTATGGCTGATGCACAAAGATTCTCAATGTTAGATGGGTATTCAGGTTTCAATTAGATCCTGATTAAGGAAGAGGATCAATTCAAAAAAACATTTACAACCAAATGGGGAACATATGTGTATCAAAAGATGCCCTTTGGTCTATCAAATGCAAGCGCTACATTTCAGCGTGCCATGGACATTGCCTTCAAAGGTTACATCAATGAGTTCATCTTGGTTTACCTTGATGACATAACCGTCTTCTCAAAGTAGAGTGTGGATCATATGGCGCACCTGGAGAAAGTCTTTGAGAGATGTAAAAATTTGGGGTGTCTCTTAACCCCAAGAAGTGTAATTTTAGCAGTGGCACAGGGAAAATCTTGGGCCATGTGGTTTCAAAGGATGGCATCGCAATTGATCCTGAGCACGTTTCAGCCATCCTAGCTCTTTCCCTACCGGCACACAAAAAGGCCTTGCAATCCTTCCTCGGAAAGATCAATTTCGTTAGGAACTTCATTCCTAACTTTGCAGACTAGTTCGGCCCATCACCTTGATGCTAAAAAGAACATAGCCTTCAGATGGACAACATAAGGAAGAAAGAGCTTCAATAGAATCAAGCAAGAAATTACTTGTGCACCAGCACTCATCAACCCGAATTACTCAAAGGATTTCATCCTTTATGCTTATGGTGCTGATGCGAGTGTTGCTACTATCCTAACACAATAAAATTGACAAGGATTGAACAACCAAAGAGCTTTCTTCAGCCAAACACTGAAGGATTATGAATTAAAGTACAATCACATAGAGATGTAGGTCTTTTCCATCATACACATGCTCAAAACATTCAAAAGTATGCTCGCCATAAATCATATCAAAGTGTTAGTCTCCCACTCTTCTGTCAGAGACTTCATCATGGAAGCAAAAATCAGTGAAAAAAGAGCATGATGGGTGACCAAAATCATGGAATATGATGTGACTATTAAAGCCACAAATCTGGTAAGAAGTAGCGTAGTCTACAAATAGATTGTTAAGGATGTGCGTAATGATCCTGAAGCTTCATTGTTTCGGATGAGGATCTCCGCGTGCGAACTTGAGTAGAATACGGACTCACGTGCGCATGGCTAGATAAAGGACATGATCACATTCCTTTCCGAGGGTGCATACCCTCCTGGTTTAAACAAAACAAAGAGAAGACATCCAAGGTTACAATCTATCCCTTATGTTTTGATTGATGGAAGTTGAGTGTGCCACACGTGACCAAATCGAAGCGTGCCAACAGGTGCCAAATCATAACAACCACCAATGAATGATATATGGTAGAAACAACAAATCAAATGAACGATTGGCTGACTTATTCAGTCAATCCACACGCGCCATGTGTCTTGCACGCCCGGATGGCTTTGACATCTTTTAACAACCATATATTTTTCTACAGAGCTCTGATCGGTGCACACCTAGTCTCAATCAATATATGTTGACATGGGCTACAATGTTGAACATTCAAATTCAAATTCTTGTGAATCTAGTAGGTGAGAAATGGGAAAACATCTTTCTGAGCATTAATGAGTAGATCTAATTTCTTCAACCACTTGATTTGATATGATCCACCCTCATTTCCTGTCCAACATGCCAAACAGACTTGGGAAACGTGTTGGCTGATTTTCGTGTGGATTTACAGGCATTAAATGCTTCTTATTCGTGGTTGTATTTCAAATTCAGGTTTTCCCTCCTTCTCCTCTTCTTCTTCTTCCATGGATCCATCTATAAAGGTAAGAGCTAGGCTCATTATTAACGTTGGACATTTTGGATCCTTATGCATTTGGCTAAGGACTTCATATTTTATGTATTTTGATTACATACCTCTAGATCTGGCTCTTGCATGTGGATATTGGCCTCTTTCACCATCAGTAAAGCTCTGTGCATTTCTAGAAGTATTAGAAGCATCGCTTTGTGACTATTCTCCATGTCTAACGTGTTCGCATTCTTTCTTCTTTCCTTTTCTTTTGTATTGTGTGCTCATTGTGCCATTCTACGTCCTCAGTAGCTCTTTATTTAGTTGTGTTCCATGAAACTGATATGGTAAATACGTTTTAAGTTGTGCTACACATGCCTAGCCTTCTTTCACGCATTTCCCTTCATTTTCACTTAGAATAGATAGTGTTCATCCCTCTTTTTGGTGCTATCACCTTTTAGTGTAGGTTTCCTTTCATATTATCCTTTTATCCCTAGTCCCTTGGCATCATTAACTTAGCTTTCCCTTTCAACACTAGGAGTAGTAGTAGTAGTAGAATTAGATAGAGGAATCGACCTTCTCAGAGATCTATCCCAAGTGCGCAAGGTCCCACAACTTGGGGATGGTTCCATTGTTGTCACAAATGACTCAGTTCTTCTAGATCTAAGACACGGGTGCAAGTTTGATGACCAACAAAACCTTTGAGCCTTGTAGACCTCCGGCTCCACTTTTCCATTGTCTTTGCGCATGGTAATATCAAAACAACATCTAACGCACCCTTAGGAAAATAACCAAAAAATTTCAAAAGGAGTTTTATTGGTTGAAGCATGAATCGCCCTATTATAATAATTGTGGATATACACCAAGTTCTCATCCCAGTGTCTACGGATGTTTCCAATTGCACCCTCTTAAAAGCTAGACCAAAGTACGATTTACCACCTTCGTTTGCCCATCTGTCATGGATGAAAGGCGGTGGATATTTTTAGCTTCATATCCATCTTTTCCTACAAAGTAGACCAAAATTTCCTACAAACTGTGAGTCCCTGTCTCGATACTATGGAGCTAAGCAAACCAAAATTGACCCATATATTAGCAAAAAATAACTTAGCTGCATCATTGACCTTAATGTTTTTTTTGCAAGGAATAAGAATACACATTTTACTAAATTGATCTACTATCACAAAAATGTAATCATGACCTTTTTTAGAGGTAGGAAAACCCCAAAAAAATCCATGGAGATACTCTCCCATGGCCGGGAAGTAATCGTAACGATGATATATAACCCCAACTTCTTGTTATTAGGCTTGCTTGATCTGGATAAAACACAACCCCTAATGAATTTAACAACTTCTGCTTGCATGTTTGGCCAATAAACATACTCTAGAGGTGCGCTACATTCTTTGTCACACCAAAGTGACTAGCTACCATGGAAGTGTGTGCTTCTCTCATTAACTGCAATCTTTCCCCCTTAGGCACACAAATTTTCCCATTCTTGTAGAGCAAACCATCCTGAAACAATATTCCCTTTAGGTGTAAATCCCTCACTTGGAGGTTTCTACTGAAATATCTCTACAAAATCTAGATCCTGCTCATAGCCTTCTTGATATGCTTCACACAAAAAGGCTCAAGAAGAGTTAACGTGCCCACAACTGAAATCAAAGGAGGTCTAGATAACATGTCAACCAATTTATTAGTCACACCTTTCTTATATTTAATAACCAAATGAAATTGCTGTAAAAACCCATCCATTTATAATGTCTAGCTTCTTTGAAGTTTACTTTGAGCTTGCAAATATTGGAGAGGTTGATGATCCATATGAATAATAGTTTCCTTACCCATGAGATAATGTTTCCATTTTTTGACTGCTTGAACAAGAGCATACAATTCTTTGTCATAAGTACAATAATTTAGAATTACACCATAAAACAACTCAAAGTGATAAAGATATCGGCTGCGTCCTGAAGCGTCCCCAAGTAGGACAACTCCCATGGCATGGTCACTGACATTAGTTTCCACTTCGAAGGGCAGCTATAAGTTAGGTAAGGCCAAAACTAGGAGCATGACTAAGTTTATATTTAAAATATTCAAAAGTAGTTTGTTGTTTCTTACCCCAATCAACCGCTTTCACTTGAATGTATTGGCAATGTTATGGACGAGAAGTTCTTAATGAACTTCCACAAATACTAAACTACTCCAACAAAACTCCTAGTCTCTGTCAAACTGGAAGGAGTAGGCCACTTTTGAATGGCCTCTATCTTAGCTAGATCAATTCTCAACTCCACATATCTAACCACATGTCCCAAAAAGACAAGCAACTGATTGTGCAAACTCACATTTCTTTTCATTCAATACAAGTCGGTTCTCCTTAAGAACTTGCAAAACTTGACACAAATGATCAATATGTTCCACAAAATTTCTGCTAAAAACTAGAATGTCATCCAAGTATACAATAACAAAGGAATCAATAAATGGCCTCATTACCTCATTCATCAATCTCATGAAGGTAGCTGGTGCATTACATAGCCCAAACGATAATACCAACCATTCATATAACCCTTTCCTAGTCTTGAACGTTGTCTTCCAAATGTCCTCTTCCTTGATCCACACTTGATGATATCCAGACTTCAAATCAAGCTTAGTAAAATATTTAGCATGTTGTAACTGATCTAATAAATCATCAATATGAGGAAGAGGGTACCTATTCTTGATGGTTATTTATTTAAAGCTCTATAATCAACACACATTCTCCATGAACCATCTTTTTAGGTACTAAAACAATAGGAGAACCACATAGAGAAGTGCTAGGAAAAATTATACCTTATTAAATCAAAGATTGTAATTGGTTTTTTACCTCGTTGCATCTCGTAAAGATTGCATGTATAACCCCAAGTTCGGAAGCGTACTATCGTGTAGTAGATGGATTGCGTGCTCAATTTCCCCGACCGGGATAGCCCCGTAGGTTCTGAAAGACCCTCTCGAACCGCATTGAACCAACTCTGTTATATTTGTCTTCTCTTTATTATAAAACATGCTACAAGTGGTTTTAGATGTAACAATCTCATCATCTAGCATATCCCTCAAAAGAAGCAATGCAAATTTACCACTAGCATTAATAAGTTTCCAGGCTTCACTGGCACTTACCAAAGATATCTTCGAATCTCTCTGAATAGGATGAAATGATGTAGCTCTTACCATCCTTTACCAAGTGGTATTGGTTAGCTCTCCTAAAAAGATAACATCCTTGATATACAAATATGGGCTGCCAAATACTACACCACACACATCAAGGGGAATAACATCCACAATAACTTCATCAATAAAATTTTTCAATACCAAAAGTAATCTTACACTACTTTGTAACATTGATGTCTACACCTTTCTTTACCCAACCCAACGAATAAGGACTTGGGTGATTGTAAGTTTCCAATTTCAGCTTGTCTACAAGCTCTTTACTAATTAAATTAGCTTGAGAACATGTATAAAAAAGAGCATTCACCTTAGTTTTATTTACTTGAATTTTTAAATGAAAAAGCTTTGTCAATTCAATCTCTTGAGAAACATTGTTACTACCTAAACATACCTCTCTGTGGACGGAGGCACAACACATAGTCTCATCCACCCCTTTGTTGTAAAATACCTCCTCCTCTTAGAGGGCAGCCATGGCTTTCTTCTTTTTCTTCTTGTTTTTGAAGGGATGTAATTCTCGGGTGGATCTTCCAACATTTTTCCTCGGAATGTGTGTCAACATCACAATGCCCACAATGAATTTTAGTATCCTTTTTAGAAATAGAAGTAGAATTTTTCTTACCCTTTCCTTTTCCTTTATCCTTCTGCTTGGCGTCACTTTTTTGTTCGAAGCTTTATGAGAGGTAGATGAACTCTTCTTCTTGTCCATCTCTAGGTAGTGAGCTTGCGTACAAGCCTCATCTACATCCGCCGGCTTGGCCAAAAGGACGGGTCTCCTTAAGTGGCTATGGAGTCCACCAATATACTTCATCAACAAGTCTTGGTCCACTACATCCTTTCCCATCTAAATAGCTTTCTTCCGGAACTCACTCATGTACTCCTACACCATCTGGCCTTGTTTCTGCCTAAGATACTGCCAATACATGGACCTCTCTTCCTCATAACAAATAGGATAGAACTGTTTTTTGATTAGTTTCTTAAAAGTATCCCATCTAGTAATAGGAGGAAGCTTCTTCATAACCAAATAATGTACATAACTTTCAACCAAGTCAAAGCATGATTGGTTAATTTTAACCGAGAAAAGGAAATCTATTGACTTTCATTAATTTGATGTAAGCTGAAATATACCTCAAGTTGAGCTAGCCAATGGTCTAGCTTCTCGACATTCATATCTCCATCATAAGGTTGAATCTCTATCTTTTCCTCTTCTTTGAATGGAGGAGGTACGAGAATGGCATGGGATGGTTCTTCTTCACGAACCTCTTCTTCATGGTCTTCCGGGGTCTCTTTTGAAACACCAAGCTTCTCCATGAGCAGTCCCATGATGGACTCCAATTTCCCCAAGGACGTTGAAATGTTGCCCACATCTTTGGACAGATTTTCCACATTCTCCTCCAGATTGTAGAAAAATTATTCACTGTTATCATTTGCATCACCTCTTTGAGCCATCTCACGAATTCCTTGGTTCCACTTTCTTATAGAAATATTTGCTTCAAAGGGAATCAGCTAACTTCACCACTTTATTTTCCCTTTCGGGTAAGGGGCATCTAACTACAATATCAACACAAGTTAACCACATAAAAATTTAAATCTAACCAGCTCTGATACCAATATGATCCGTAAACTGCCTTTTAAAATACTAAACAGATCCTTTCTTAGTGACAATTGAATGGAAATTTCTTAAGTTCTTTTTAACCAAACTAACATGCAAATTATTCACACAATTAGATTGAAATAATAGAGAAACAAAGACAAGAATGCGACATGATTTATCCTGGAGATACCCAATGTGGGAAAACTCACAAATGGTGAATAAATTGGCTCCCTTTCACTATGTAATCTCAAAATGATACAAAGTACTGCTAAATTGGCCTTTAAGAAAATTGAATATACGTCCTAATTGTATCTACTTTCTCACAATTCTCCAACACATAAGAACTCTTCACCATGAAAAATAATAGAAGAAATCAACTCTTCAACTCTGCTCACAACTAAATTCACCCAAAATCACTTGTCCAAACTCTTCACAATGTTTGTATTTATAGTTTTCTAGCCTAGGGATGCGTAAAAAGGTGAAACAAACCAAATGGAAGCCCAAACATTTACAACTATTTGAATTCCCGAGTGTATCACAAAATCGCATGGAACCACTACTTTCTGCAAACAAGCAACAGCACAATCACCCCGACAAATTGAACAACTTCCACTCTACATAGAGCGGTGGTTACGTAACCGCCAAAGCAGATCCCACAACCATCACCAAAAAAATCCCCAAAATTGAACTATGATGTCCTGAATCTCATTTTAAGTTGTTTGGATCACCCCGATCTAACTGGACCATCTCATGAAGTCATAAGAATTCTAAAAATTGAAGAACACGTAAATATAGAGATTACATAGATTTGGGTTTTACGTAGATCCATTTTTGGATCATCGGGCCATGATATCCAATTTCTCGGAATGGAAAAGCCTCTTAATAGAGGTAATTCCCTTCCAAAATAAGTGATGTCCTTAATTCCATAAGTATTCTCCAAGGGAATTGTTATCCAAATGTGCCCCCTGCTCATTTTGTGGCTAACTCCCTTTCATTCTTTCCTTCTATTGTGCCTCAGTCATAAATTTTTACTTTTTAGGCACTCAAAACCTTCTGGAAATGACACCATTGGATAGAGCTCTTTCTCAGCTTTCTAGAAAGGTAAAGATTTCCTCCTAACTCCACATATTTTTCAAGTTATGGCTCGGTGGAGTTTTTGTGGGAAATTTTCCCTTGCAAGGTCCGCAGCCAATCAGAACTCGCCACGTGTCCAGGTCAAAAATATCAAAGCGATCCGATTTTGGCCTATTTTTGCCCTAAAACTTCAAATCGCCATAACTTTCAATCTAGAGCTCGGATTTTCACGTTCTTTATATCAATGGAAAGCTGGTGAAATGCTCTCTACAAGATTCCATGGTCAATTTTGAATTTTGGTTTAGTTTAGAAAGAGAAAAACAAAAATGCTTCTGGTAGGTGCCCATGGACAGAACTGACGTTTCAACAACCAATTTTAATGCAAAATGGGTCGCATTCTTCTCCAACATGGTCAAAAATGTCAGGGCATGGGTTTGTAACGACCTCCATGCTATTTTTAATGCATTTTGGTCAATGGTGAATGGCTCCCACATTTTTCACGTTTTCTCTCTCCTGGGCTCGACCCATGCACTGTAAAAGCTAGATTTGGCTCATTTTTCAAAGGGGGAACACTTTTTTTGCACAGCAAGCTTCTATTTTCACTTTCAACAAGTGATTTTGGCAAGTATCAGACCTTCCAGGGATTGTAATAGGTTTTTCTGCCTCTTTGGTGTTGGAATACAAGGATTTTGATGTTGAAAATCACAATGCAGGCTCTATGAATGCTTTCAGTCCTTTGTATGTGTTGTTTGCTTCATTTCAAACCCTTGTTTACAGCTTATCAACCTGTGCATGATGTTTTATGTTGCAATTTCTGATTTGTGTCAATTTGCATGAGTAAGAAGTGCTCACCACTCCTTTGGTGTATCACCCTTATCAGTTTAGTTTTAATTTTTGCATTTCTTATCCCTGTCTCCTTGCAAATTAAGATAAAATTAGGATCTGAACCTCTGCAGTTGTGCAAATAATAGATCTGATCAGAGGAGTTTGAGGAACTAGCCTCTAATATGGAGATTCCTCTCTCATTTTACAAGTCCCACACTTGGAGAGAGGTTTCAATGTTGTGCAATCACACTGGATGCCTAAAACATCAACTTAGAAACCTGATTTGCATCCAGGGGTGCTGCTGATTTGCAACAACAGTTTTGGCACACCCGGTGGGACCTTAGAGGTCTTCCACTTCATCTTTTGCAGGTTGGTGTGTTCCTGTGAAGATTTCAGCCTTTGGAGGCACTTGCAAACACATCTGCGACTCCATCTGATCAACGAACCCATTTAAAGTTGTAGACCTGTTTTTCATCCATTTCCATCCATTATTCTTTCCATCTCTTTCATTCTTTTCCATTCCATGAAGTTGTGCAATCATGACTTCCATCATGGAACTCACATTTACAACAAGAATAATGTTCCCACCTCCAACATGTTTTTAAATCCTCCAAATCAGCATTTTGAACAAATTCAAAATCAGCATACATACCCATATGAGCAACAATGCCAAAATCAGTTTGGCTATGGAGCTTTCCAAGAGCAAGGGTGTGCATACAATGAAGACAATCAGATGCAAGATGTTGGTCTGTTGGAGAAAATCCAAAAGATGGAGGTAAACATGGTGCAATCCAGGGCTCAAGCACAAATGAAAGCATTTGGAATCGGTTGTGGAGCACCCTGTCCATGGGTGGGACCTTTCCCAAGGCATTACAACCCTCAAGAGAAGCTTGACTTCATGATTGCAACGCTGCCATTGCTTGCAAAGTGGATTGAAGGAATAGAGGTGTATGAGAGGAGTATTCAACAACCTTGTCAACGGGTAAGCACACCATCTCATGCCTTTTCTTTTCCTCTTTCCCAATCTGTTTTATCTCAGCAGTGTCAAGTTTTAAACTCTCCATCTGCTGTCCCAAGTGTTGAATCCATTTCTCCACCCCCTAGTCTTCCACCTCATCTCAATTCTTCTATCCTTTTCCCTTCCAAACAGTCATCCCCTCCACAAGAGCTAAATGAAACACCCTCTCCTCCAAAGAAACAAGAGGTTTTACCTCCTCCACCACCACAAAAAATTGCAAAAATCAGTCATGAAGGACAAAAAAAAGAGAAGCCAAACAAGGATGAAGAAATTCAAATTTTGAAGAGTTGGGCTCTTAAATTTGGGATGAAGAAGATCCCTTTGCTGATGAAACCTTCGAAAGAGGTTGGAGTTACTGAGAACAAATGGCGCTCGGGACTAATTTTGTTGCGCAGCGAAGAAGAGCAAAAGGAGTTGCGGATCAGCAATCAATTTGTTCGAAATATAGTGTCCATGTTGGCACCCTATTTGAAGGAAATGCTGATCCAATTCAAATTGCAAAAATCAGTCATGAGGGACAAAGAAGAGAAAGGAGAAGCTGCTCCAAATCCAAAAGAAGAGGAGCACATTCCAGGTGTGGGGAGAAAAGTGCAGATCCAAAGGCTTTGAGCACAAAGTAGGTTATAGAAGAACCTTCAGTTTTTCTCTCTACTTCATCTCTCTCAAGTTCTAGTATCAAGAAGAGTTTGATCCCTCAAACTCAATCTTTGGAGGATGAAAGAAACCATGGTGATCAAGTTGCGAGATCAAGAGAACGCCATGGGAGAGGTTGAACATTTGCAGCAGGACAATAATGAGGTAGTTTACCTGTCTGATTTGGAGGATTGTTTTGATGAAGAAGAACCGGTTGAGTTTCCACCATTCTCTCTTTCATCATCCATCTTCCAAACACAAGAGCCTGCTTTATCATGGAGGAGAGTATTCATTTGCAGCGGCAAAGCACCTACATCTTATAGAAGCTCTTTGGAACCAAGATTGGAAGATTTTAATCTTTCATGTCCTTCATTGGAGGAAGAGAAAGGGCAGAAGGGTTCTACCATTGCTTCCACACCATCCATTCAAGGTCTACAAGAGAACTCCATTCTTGGAGTTGAAAATCAGAATTATGGGCATACTCAACGGATCAGACCTTGCCCAATCAGGTATTTGGCTTCATTGGAGCCAAAGGAGAAGCCACAACCAGTCATGCTTGCTTCTAAGCATGAGGATGAGCTGCAAAGTTCCAAGGATCAGCTGTCATACCTCTCCAATCCAAATGCAGAGCAACTAAAAGAGGTATTGGATTTGTTTTTAGTTGACACCTTGCTAATTTGGGTAGAAGACCAGCTTCTTGTTGATTTTCCACTCATCCAATCAGCCATACTCAACTCCAAATCATTTGCATGGCTGCCAATTTTGAAGAAAGGAAGCTATTTTGCACAACCAGTTGTAGGGTTCATTTAGCTCACCTTTGCTTCCAGTTAGAGTAGAGTAGGTAGGTTTGCTTTCAGTAGAAGAAGTGCTTGTGCACACTCTGCATGTTCCATTTGGAGCATGTATGATTTTTAGTTTGTACATAGTTTTGGTGCTGCTGGTTTCACTCTTGCATGTTTGTTTTGATGGCATTTTGGTGGGAACAACTCCATGTCCAGTGGGATTCAAGCGGTTCAGAGGGAAGTTTTCAAAGTTCGAGATCGCTTTCGTGCTACTACTCATGACTCCATGCCCAATGGATTGCTTCAGGCTACTGATCATTCATCCAACAGGCAGATGACCCCTCTGAGTCACCAAAATTGTTATCCAAATGTGCCCCCTGCTCATTTTGTGGCTAACTCCCTTTCATTCTTTCCTTCTATTGTGCCTCAGTCATAAATTTTTACTTTTTAGGCACTCAAAACCTTCTGGAAATGACACCATTGGATAGAGCTCTTTCTCAGCTTTCTAGAAAGGTAAAGATTTCCTCCTAACTCCACGTATTTTTCAAGTTATGGCTCAGTGGAGTTTTTGTGGGAAATTTTCCCTTGCAAGGTCCGCAGCCAATCAGAACTCGCCACGTGTCCAGGTCAAAAATATCAAAGCGATCCGATTTTGGCCTATTTTTGCCCTAAAACTTCAAATCGCCATAACTTTCGATCCAAAGCTCAGATTTTCACGTTCTTTATATCAATGGAAAGTCTGGTGAAATGCTCTATAAGATTCCATGGTCAATTTTGAATTTTGGTTTAGTTTGGAGGGAGAAAATAAAAAAACGCTTCTGGTACGCGCCCATGGACAGAACTGACGTTTCAACAACCAATTTTAATGCAAAATGGGTCGCATTCTTCTCCAACATGGTCAAAAATGTCGGGCATGGGTTTGTAAGGACGCCCATGTTGTTTTTAATGCATTTTGGTTAATGGGAATGGCTCCTACATTTTTTCACATTTTCTCTCTCTGGGCTCGACCCATGCACTGTAAAAGCCGGATTTGGCTCATTTTTCAAAGGGGGAACACTTTTTTACATAATGAAGCTTCTATTTTCACTTTCAACAAGTGATTTTGGAAAGTATCGAGACCTTCCAGGATTGTAACAGTTTTTCTCGCCTCTTTGGTGTTGGAATACAAGGATTTTGATGTTGAAAATCACAATGCAAGCTCTGTGAATGCTTTCAATCCTTTGTCAGTCCTTTGTATGTGTTGTTTGCTTCATTTCAAACCCTTGTTTACAACTTATCAACCTGTGCATGATGTTTTATGTTGCAATTTTTGATTTGTGTCAATTTGCATGAGCAAGAAGTGCTCACCACTCCTTTGGTGTATCACCCTTATCAGTTTAGTTTTAATTTTTGCATTTCTTATCCCTGTCTCCTTGCAAATTAAGATAAAATTAGGATCTCGAACCTCTGTAGTTGTGCAAATAATAGATCTCGATCGTGAGGAGTTTGAGGAACTAGCCTCTGTCTGGAGATTCCTCTCTCATTTTACAAGTCCCACACTTGGAGAGAGGTTTCAATGTTGTGCAATCACACCGGATGCCCGAAACATCAACTTAGAAACCCGATTTGCATCCGAGGGGGCTTCTTGATTTGCAACAACAGAATATAATTTCATGTCATAATTGGTGACCACCAAATATTGTGATTGTTGAATGATTCCCAAGATCTGAAGTCATTGCCAATCTAATGTAAATATGATTTGACAACTTCGAAACTTTCTACAGGGTCTTAGCCATAAAATAACCCTCAATTTTAATCAACACAAAAGTGATGAATAATGTATGAAATCCAATGTTCTTTCAACAAGTTCTTTAGTAACTAGAACATCTACATAGAAAGTCCAAAAATGTCAAAACCAAAAATATCTATGTATAAAATCCAAAAAAAATGTGTAATACGAATCTGCAAACAATGATATTGTCAAGAATGTATCATAATTTGATAAATCATGTTTTCTTAGGCCCGACAATATTTGGGAGAATGTGGCAAATGCACAACGGTTGAGAAAAGTGATAGGTCACCAACTAGTAAAGAGTTTTGAATCACATATTTTAGTTATGAATTTAATATTTCCTTTATTAATATTGTTACCTAAAGATTGAGTAGATAATGCCTCTTTGTAAACTTGTGATTTGATGAAAATTTAAATATAATGTAAGGACACTGCTGATCAAATAAATATAACAATATTCAAGCAAGATCAAGCTAAAGAAGTGTAAGAAATATTGAAATACATGGTTTGTAGATTGACTCAACTTTTACGGTAGGTTCGTAATGATTCTGGACTAGATATTGGTTTGGAAAGGCATATTTTGGGTTGTGCAAAGTCTATAATAAAAACTAAATGAAATGGTCTCAAAGACAATTTTACCCGGGAGGGGATAGGATCATCCGGGTGTCGTTGTCCTGATCTAGGTGTTAGTGTCTATAAAAGGGGTTTGGTCCTGGTTCTTTCTTTGTTGCTTCTTCTCACTTCTTGTTCACCGTAGGTCACGTCGGTTTGTTGCACCTCTGTTATGTCACACATGTACCTATAAAAGAAACCCTAACTACTTGCACACTACTCAAGTACACATTATATGAACAAAAATATGCATATGCTTGAGTTAAATTGACCTCGACACCACCCCAATGTGTTTTTCACCAAGCACTGCACTACATTTCAAACTCAATGTAGTTTTAGTGTGTGTTTGATTGAAATAATGTCCTTTGAGCTAGGATGCCCTAATGTCAGTCATACAAAGAATAGTCGGTTACAACTACTTTATCCCAATGCAAATGTGTGGTATGAAATTCAAAATAAACCCTCGTATGTAGTGAAGTACACAATGAAAAAATGTATTTATTGGTGTAGTAGATAGAAAATATTAGCTCCTTGTAATAGTATGTGCCTCTTGAAAATGCTTTCCCCCTAATGAGGTTAAATAAGACATGTATATATATGATTCCTTTATTTAAGTTATGTCATTAACAAGTGAAAGGTTGACTAAGAGTGATAAACAAAGATAATAAAGAAGTAACATCCAAAAAAATCGAAAAAGAGATAAAGTGGAGAGTAGCTCCTAGGCACTCCCCGTCCTTGATTGGCGCCTTGTACATGGTATTCAAAAATGTAAATAGTGAGAACAATGTTGAGAAATATGTTGGCCAATATGTAAAACTACAAGTTGCAAGTAAAAAAAATTAAGCAATAAAGATAAAAACAATGTCAATGAAAAGGAAAAGGGGTTATTAATGACTAGTTCTCTTGTTTAGGAATCATGCATATAAATGAAGTATTTAGAGACTATATGTATATAGTAAGTGCATGATTTAGTGACTACATTTTCCCCACTTTATGTTGGTGAATAAGGATTCGATAGCATAAAGTAGAAAAGAAAAGTGTACCTTGGAGAGTCAAATGAAGATTGTGCCCAATAGCGTTGAATGAGTGTTATAGTGTGCCAAATGGAATAGTGTAAAAATGTGTATTGTGGAATTCTAAGGGAAGGGTGAGATAAGGATCCCAAGGGTGACCTTTACATGCATAGAGTGATAGTGGTGTTTGTGTAGTGCCTTGGGATATCATCTTTTTCGGAGCGTGTTTGAGATTTGTTTCATGGTTGCTTGTGTGCTTTGACTTCGATGGGACAGGGGTAGGACTTGTAAAAGAAAACAAGTGTATTCAATGCTATAGGTAAATGCAATTGAATTTTAACTTGGAAAATATGTAAAAATTGAAATGTAGAAATTGGAAAAGCTAACCCAAGGGTTTAGAGTACACCTAGAGTGTTAAAAGAGAAAGGGATAAAAATTTGTTACTACTTGTAGACTCGATGCTTAGGATCTAGTTGAAATAATACAAAGGACTTAGGCATCATGTTGCCAAACTAGGCATTTGAGTGGCTTAGTGCTAAACTTCGTATTTAGGTGTTTTGTTGCCGCTTAAGGGAAAATGTATCGGGAGAGTGGTCTATTTTCACCTCCAACTATTAACGCTTCCCCTTGGATAAGTACCACTATAGATTATCACAAACCTGATTTGTAACTTGCCTTAGGTGACACATTGTTTCAGGCATATCGTTGGTGTGCATATTCCCTAAGTGACATTACCTTATTTAGTCATTGCTTTGGTTCCTAAGTAAGTAGTTAGTTCCTGTTAGTAATTGGTTATAATATGAAGATGATTGTGTAACTACTGAAATTGGTGAACATTTGTTCAAATTTTGAAACTACTCTATATCGATTTTTGCCCCTTGGATAAGAGCACTCATGTGGGACACTAACACCTAAGTGTTCCTGTTTGTTTTAGGTGCTTCTATCTAGGATGTGAATTTTGGCCAAGTCTATTTCGGCCCTATTTTGTAATTGATTTTTGTTCTAACCATGATGTTTATGTTTATATAATTACATTCTATAACTCATAGGAGGGTGAAAAGGTTCATCCGATGTTTTCTTACACTTGTTTGGGGTGTGTGAGATAAAAAATTGAACAGCAGCCCATACAAGGAAGGTTGAAACTTATGTACACATACGATATAGGAATCCTGTAAGGGGAGGGGAATTACACATGGTAGTTACCATGACATAAGCAAAATAATTGAAAATGCTATCATACAAGTGTTAGTGACAAAAGAACAATACACATTGAAACAAAACTAGGAAAGAGCATATAGGAAAACAAAAAACAAGGACACAACGAGTAGCTAGTTGCATACATGGGACACCACTCAGGATGTCACAAGACAATCGAAGCCGTCAAGGCTTGTGAAAACAAGGTAACAAGAAAACATAGGGCATAACCTACAAAATAAAGTACAATCAAATCAAACAACCATGATTGGAAGGATTCTTGCAAGGAAAAAGCTACACATAAAGCACCCGTTAGCATGTTAGGAAAGATAAATAGTATGTGAAAATATAATATTTGAATATGAAAATGTGAAATATTGTAATTATAGAACCTAATAATAAGTGAGAAAAGGTAGATTCCCCAAGAGCCTCAATGGGACTAGTAATGGATAGGTCCAAGAATAATACATTGTGTAATAACCTATACATGATGTGCATTCACCTCAAGATACCATGTGAACGTGCATGTGTGTATGGTAAAGCATACTATGAACCGTAGTAACATGATAAGAAAAGGTGTAACATATAGTAGTATAAGGAAGCAAAAGTACATCCAATCAAGATCTAAGTAAACATGTTTTTAATTTTTGTTTACAAATATATAAAAGAGAGCAACGAGAAGGAGGAATGAAGATGTTCCTTGGTGGGTGTGCAAAAAGTGAGGTCCATGTGAAGAATTACCTTAATAGTAAAGTATGAAATAGAACAAGAGTACGCCATCGGGTGGTGTGGGGAATTAGAATGCCCTCAAGTTTGAATATTATAGTGATCTATCAAATGAGGAAAAAATACATGTGATCACGAGCCAAGGATGTAGTTTAATGTAAAGGTGGATATGTCATAACATGTGGAGAATGAGAGATATTATGCTTCAGGTTGCTCTTAAAAGATGGTGTAAAAGTATACTTAGTATTTGGCATATATGATCCCATACATGTGTTGATCCACATATCATCAGGGAAGTCATCAAAATTTGTGCTATTGAAATCTATCTCAATTTGTTGTGAATGAGAAGAAATGCTTGGAGAATCTTCTTTTGTGCCAACCTTAGATTGGGCTTGTGATGTGTAATGATTCAGGTGCAATTGATAGCACTTTAGTTTCCTTAGTAGTAGGATGTGATGTTGTTATGGATGTTGGTACTTCCAAAGGAGGTGTGTCATACTTGGTTTCTTGTGGAATAGGTATCTCTTGTATTATTAGAGAATTTGTACCATGTACTATGACATTATGTTCACTAGACATAGATGATGTAGCTTTAGGAACCCATTGAGATTTGTAAATTTGAGAATGTGGTTTAGCAAATGAAATGAATCCCTTGAACTCAATTTGTTAGATTTTTCATTATAAAACACAACAATCATTATCACGATGTTTATTGATTCTATGATAATTGTTGAATGGTCGGACTTCAGATTTGTAAGATGATAATGAGGATAGTAATGATTGGGTAACAAAGTGATTAACTGATGATTGAGGAGCTCAAATAGGATATCATGTTGTTTAGCATGCTCATCAAATGAAAGAGGTGTTTTATGTTGGAGGATTTTACCCTCACTTATGTGAGCACATGTAACACCTATATCATATTACATATCCTTGGCCTTAGGAAAATCATGATGCATAGAAAGAGAATTGATATGTGCATTAGAAGTATCCTTGAGGTGTTGTATCTCATCCTTGAGAGATATAATTGTAGCATTCATGGATTGAATTTTATCTTGAAATTCATGGTGCAAAGCTTGAATAGAATCTAAGATAGTCGTATGGAATGTGTCATCATTACTAATAGGAGGATCTGAAAGATGACTCAAAATTTTATTCACTTGGGGAGGTGTTGTATTATCAGGGAGCTGCACTTGTTTCAACAGTTATGTAAGAGTATCTCTACATGAGGGGTGTCATTGAAGTAAATGAAATAAGGATACTGTGGTATGGGCCATGATGATAGAAATAATGAAAAAGGTAACCCCAACTTAAATAGAAAAACAATGTATAGAGGGCTGATAATTAAGAGACCATGGGGATAAGAGCCAAAGAGGGGTGTTAAACAAAAAGTGATTGTCAACAAAATGAATAAAATGACCATATCTCAAAATAGAATTTGATTTTTTCAAAATAAAAAGAGGTAATTTTGAATTTTATAAATTGAAAGAAAAACCTCCAAGGGATTTGACAAAAGTGTGTATTTTTCGAATTATGTCTTAATTAGTATTAGGAAAACAAAAAGAGGTTTTTATTAGATATATAAAAATGAAAAATAACCTCAAAGGAATTTTAAAATAGAGTCATTATGCTCAAGATATGAAACAAAAGGTGATTTGAAAATTGAGCCCTAGAAAGTGACCCAAAGGGTAGTACCAACCATGAAAACCTAGGATTTTTTTATAGATCAAATTTATGGTATACGAGAGATGAAAATAAGGTGTGAATCTAAATATAAGATGTAGATACAAACCTTAATGCAACTAGGGTTTTAGTGTTGAGAAAAATAAACTTAATAAAGAGCATGTAAGGGATGGGTTCACCAAATGATTTAATGACAATTTAAATCTAATATAAGGACATTGATGATCAAATAAATATAACAATATTCAAGTAAGATCAAGCTAAAGAAGTGTAAGTAAGAGTGATAGCTAGGGTTTGTAGAATGACTCAGCTTGTATCGATAGGTTTGGACCGATTTTAGTGTAGAGATTGGTCTGGAATGATAGATTCTGAGCTGTGCAAACTTTGTATCGAGAAAATAGACTACAATGTTCTCAGGTGATAGAAGCGCCTGGGAGAGGACATTGCCACATGGGCATAAGTGTCTGCGAAAGGGGTTTGGTCCTGATTATTTATTTGTCGCTTCTTGTTCATTGTAGGTCACATCAGGTTCGCTGCACCTCTGCTTTATCACACCTATAACCACAAAATAAACCCCAGATGCCTACACGATACTCAAGCGCACATTAGATGAAGAAAAATATGCATATGCTTGAGTCAGACTGACCTCGACGACCACCCCAATGTAATTATCACTAAGCATTACACTACATTTTAGACTCAATGTGGTTCTAGTGTGTGTGTGATTAAAATAATGTCCCTTGAGCTAAGATTCCCTGGTTCTAGTTGTGTAGGCTATAACTACTTTGTCCCACTACAAATGTGTGGTATGTAATTCAGAATAAACCCTCCCATCCAATGAAGTATGCAGTCCAAAATGTAGTCCTTGGTGTAGTAGATAGAAAATATTAGCTTTTTGTAATAGTATGTGCCTCTTGAAAATGCTTGCTCCCTAACGAGGTTAAATAAGACATGTATATATGATTTCTTTAGTTAAGTTTCATCGTTAACAAGTGAAAGGCCAACTAAGAGTGATTGATTAAGCTAAATGTGAAATATATGCCTAATCCGATGTTATCAGAAGCAGAAAATAAATATGCAATTAAGTACATAAATTACACCCAAGCAACTAAGCAATAAATTATGAAACCCTAATTGTAAAGAGGAGAAAGAGGTATCTAGATGATTCACAATAAAATTTGAAGTGTACCGAAGTGCTAACCAGGTGAACAGAGCAACATGAGGTTTAGACAGAGACCCATAAAAATGCAAATCTGGAGAGATAGGTGGACAGAGCACTGAGAGGGACAAGGGCACCCGTGGGCACCCTAGGCCGATTTCTGGGCGCTTGGGTCCACAGAAAATATCATAAAACCTCCTATGAGGTGTTATAAATTGTTTGCAGCTTGGTCACCTTTTTTTCGCTATGAGGTCACAAAATGGTCGACAAAGTCACTAGAAACCTATAATGAAATATGAACCTGCAAAACCCTCAAATAGACATCAAATCCTAAAAACGAAAGATGCAGAATGAGGGGTCAAATTGTCCTCAGCTATCACAATGGTGAACCTAAGTTTGAGCATTGCACTACATCTCGCACTCCAATGTAGTTCTACGTGTTTGTGTGTGTGTGCAAAATCGTGCCCTATGTGGCTCTTGTGTGTGTGTCACACTTGATAGTGAGCAAGTAAGCTAGATGTAACGAAATGTAATAAATGTGTGCATAGAATAGAATGAACTTACCTCCTATGAAGTGTTTCAACTTCTTGACATTTGATCTAATCTAGTTTTTAGGAGCTCGATATTTGTGTTGAGTTTGAGACATTCTTCCACTTTGAATTTGAAAGATGTTGAAATCAATTCTACTTGTGCTTTAATCTCTTTGAATAAATCTTCATACTCTCTATCCTTCTTACTCGCCTTTTCTCATAAAGACCAATTTATTTCCATAATCTTTCAACATTATCTTTATTTTTTTATTCTTCTTCCTTTGGAGCTTCAATTCTTCAAGAGCACTAATCAATTCAGCTTTAAGATTCACTTCACCTCATCCTCTTCTAAGATCTCATCTTCACTAAGGTTATTATATTTTGAGCTGCTTCCAAAGGTTGTTTCCATGGCCATGAATAGAGTTTCAACTTGAGTATCTTCATCTTCACTTTCAGACTTGTTGGAGTCACTTGAGTCTGATGAGCTTGTTTCCTCTTTTGTATAAAAATTGTTATTTTTCTTTAAGAACCTTTTCTTTCCTTCCCTTTTCTTGAAGCTCTTCTTGTGCTCATGGACCTTGTTGTCCTCCTCATCATGCTCATCTGGCTCTTCCTTGTTCTCATTAGGACATTTGGAAGTAAAATGACCTAGTTGACCAAAACTAAAGTATTTAAAGGTCAAATTTCCTTTATACTTACTTGATCATCCTTTTAGTCTTCTAACAAACATTGCTTTAATTATTTCATCATCCTCATCCATGACAGATTCAATTATACTTTACTTTTCTTGTTGATCCTTATCAACTTTGAATGTAGCCTCATTTTTTAGTTTTTCTCCAATAGTTCTCATCTCATAGGTAGATAGGATGTCATGAAGTTCATCCACTTTTAGGGTGGTCAAGTTCTTTGCTTTTCCATAGCTAAAACTTTAGAATCATACTTGGGTGTTAGGGATCTTAGCACCTTTTGAACAACTACTATTTCATCAAACTTTTCTCCTAGTCCTGTAATGACATTTATCACCTCATCAACTCTCTGTAAGTAAGAAGTAATAATCTCATCTTCCTTCATTCTCAGGCTCTCAAATTGTCCACGCTAGGTTTGTAATTTAGCAAGTTTGACCTTGTTGTCTACTTCATATATGGTATTTATTTTATCCCAAATCTCTTGGGTTGTATTACGGTGCATAAATTTCACAAATTTTGTCTCTGTAATTCCACATAAGATTGCATTCATTTCCTTTGAGTTATTTTCACTAGCCTTATTACCTGTTGCATCAGTTGGAGGTATGCTTAGAATGGTGTAGCCATCAACTATTGACTGCTATATATCAAAGCCTAGAGACATGAGATAGGTCTTCATTTTAATGCTCCAAAATGCTTAATCGTTCCATTGAAAAGAGGTGTCTTGGAAGTAGGGAAACCACTTTGAGTTTGATTGCTAGCCATGCTTATGCTTGTTAGATCTCCTTTAAGTTGTCAAGCTTACTCCAAAAGGACCTAGCTCTGATACCAATTTTTGGAAAACACAAAGCACCGAGAAGGGAGGGGTGAATCAAGGCTTTTCCAATAATCAAAACAATTATAAACCTCAACAAACCATTCATTTTTAATCAACATTAACCATGAATAAAAAATGATATCCAAACATAATAAAATAACAAATAAGCACACATAAAGAAAATGGTTAATGTGGAAACCCTTAAAGGGAGAAAAACCCACTAAAATAAATGCACTAATGTGGACGATTGTATTATAAAAATTATAGAGATTTCAATTTGTTGAGCACCCACTCAACTTGAAGCACCAACTCCAATCAATCAAGTCAAACACCTACTTGACAACTTTTGCAAGCTCCTACTTGCATGAAAGCACCAACTCCCAACTTTTCTAAACACCTACTTAGTCTTCACAAGTTTTTGATCACATTCATCCTCCTAGTTCCTTGAAACAAAAATTTGTGATCTCATACTCAGCTCTTACATGCTCATCCTCCTTCTCCACACACCTAAAATCAACTATTTTCTCAATTGCTCACACTTTTGAAACTTGGTCTTCAAAAGCTCTTTTCATACACATTGAGGAACTCATATATATGAGAATGACACACTTTCACACCTCATACACTTCCTCTTCCGAACCCTACAACTTCTCACCTTTTTAAACTCATACAAGTGGATCTAAATGACATCACCTTAAGACTGTCATGATGTAATTATTACATCTATAAGAGTGTCAATTGTATGTACATTCCTTACATGAACTGTCAAGACACTTCTAACACCTATGAGGAACAAGGAAACATTCATGAAATCCCCGATTAAGACAATATTGAATAAAATAGATTCCTGAATCTAAATATGTAATAACATTGAATATAAACAATTAAGTACATATTTGACCCAAGAAAAATAATCTAGAAAGTATGAAACCCTAGTTGCAAATGAAGGGATAGAAAGACTTAGTTGATTTGCAATAATCCCAAAGGTATGCCAAACTAGAAAACTAATGAAATAGGAACTCAAAGTGTCGTAATCAAGCCCAAAATTTGTAGAGGTATCGAAAGTTCCAGGACTAGGGCACCTATGGAGGGTCGGGGCACTGGGGCACTAGAGACCTATTCTAAGAGCTTGTGATTGCTCGGAAGGTATGGAACTCTGGGCCGTAGGGTTGTAAGATGTTCGATGCTTTTCATGTTTGATCACCTCGTATGTTACTACACTTCATCATTATTCACCCTCGAAACATATAATAAGAAAGAAGCACCTACAAAACCCTCAAACCACATCAAATCCTAAAAATAAATATGTAAAATGAGGGGTCGACTATCCTTGATCAGTAAAAAATTGAACTTACGACCGAGCGCTTGCACTACATCTCAGAATCAATATAGTTCTATGTGTCTATGTGTGTCAAAATTGTGCCATAGATGGCTCTTGTGCGTGTCGCACTTGATAACGAGCAAGTAGCTAGATGTAAAATATGTAAATAGATGTGTGCATGAAAGAATGAACTTCCCCTCCTATGAGTGTATGTAGAAATGGCAGTCCCTTATCCCTTGTGTGGAGCTAGATGGATGCTTGAATTCTCTTAAGATGATATTATAATGAAACATTAGGTGATGATAGCTAATGCTTAGTGCTTGGTCCTTTATTATGGTCACATAACTTTATATTTATATGATTCCCTTGCTTTAATTTTGTAATTAACCGTAAAAAGGCCAACCACCAAGAAAATAAGATGACCAAATGGCTAGAAAGGACCCAAAATATGTGAGCAAAATAAAAAGAGGTTGGGGGCACATAGAGGGGAAAGGGGCACCTAAAGACCGACATCCCGGCTAGGTGTTAGTGTCAAGAGTGAGAAATGGTAAAGTATGAAAAGACAGAATGGGCAAGAAGGAGTGTAAGACCAAAAGAGACAACAAAAAGCAAACAAAGATGACCAAAGATAGTGATTAATTATTACTTTCATAGCTTAGGAATCATATGAATAATAGTATTTGATAGGACTATATAGATACCCAAATTATTTGATTTAGTGTCTACACTCCCGACCTTCTTGCATCTAAAAATATTCCATTTTGACATTTACAAGCTTCAATTATAACAGTTATTCCATATTGTCTTCTTCTTTAGTGAAGCCTTCTTTGTCTTCTAGCTATCCTAACCCATGAAACATGTATTGGAAAGGTGTGTGAATGTTACAATGTTTCCCTCCTTTCCATATACATCCTTGAAAATATTGGCAACTCACCATTTTTCCTTCAAGCCTCCATTAGAACTCATAAACTCTACTAGGTCTAAGACCTTCAACTTAGGAGTAATAACCACACTTTCAACTCATATCATGCACTACAATTAGGAAGGGGAACACTTCAAGATGTCCATGACATCATCACATACTGGAACACTACAAATCAAGGATAAGGATCTCTTTTACTTCTCTTCATCTTAGCTATGTATGCATAATCATAGTAGATTCAAGAACCAGTTACAACATTGCTTCATCAACATCAATGTATGAAATTTCAAAGCTTCTTAATGCTTGGAGAGTGTGGTATGTGACCTTATGGTTCACCTTAGAGGACTTGAAACTACTCTAGCATCTTCATTCTCTCCATGCAACACTAATTAGGACAAGGTCCTAATGGACTTGTATTATGAGAAAACTAGTCTCCATAGAGTCAAAAAGTTCATTCAATTAACCACATGTTCATGACTCCCACGACACATTATTGGAAATCTATACTCCTTGTGAAACTTTTCAAACCAACAACAAACATCATTTCAAACCATATAGCTTCAATATGCATGCATTTATGAGACTACTCACACTAGGTCTTCAGACACCAAAACTAATCTTGTCCTAGAGACACAAAACTTCACTTTCATGCCAAACCAATGCTTGAGACATATCACCAGGGACCTCAACTCAAACTTCAAGCACTTACCCACATGAGTTGTGTAGATAAATTCACATTTGCAACCTTGTTTCTCAGACCTTCTTGATAAGGCTAATGAGATAGTTTAGACCATTGAAACTTAGACACACAATCACCTCACCAGATCAAATCATGGGCTCAAGCATGTCATGTTGGACCTCTAGCAGTTTTCCATACTCACATTTCACTTCACCAAAATGTCTTCACTTCATCATCCTTTCAAACACCATGACTGGTTTTTTCCTATATAGGCCTTAAGTGGTAGACCCTTTTGATTGACATGTTTCACCAAAAATGTGCAAAGAACTTTCATGAAACTTCTTATGGACACTTGGGGCACCTAATAAGCTTGCTTCCATAGATGGGCTTTCACCATGACAGCGATCATGCATAACTCAGTACCATAAAATCTTCATGAAAATAGTGATTTTTTTGTACCTTCTAATGACACCTGAAACATGCCACCAATGCAAACATGAACTAGGAGGAGTCCTTTACAAACCCAAATGACCACTGTGACATTCCCATGTAGTTTGAAGACCAAAACTTCATATTTTTCCTATCACTTCAGAATGAGGGTTTGGACCAACCTAGTTTCTTAAGGATTGTTCATAAAGCTTACGACATCAATTTACCTCATTCCAGTTGAAAAATGATCTTGACTCCATGCCACAACATTGATGAAAATCTTAGGTCACCATAAAAATATTTAACATACGAATGAGCACTTCAAACTTTCCCTTCGAACTAGAAATGGCTATTTTGAAAACTCGGATAGCCAAAAGCCAATTTTCTTGCTTCTCACTTTGAGCTTTGACCTAAAAATTGTCCACAACATTACATTGACCTTATTCACATCTAACAAGGATCATTTTACTTTGCACATGTCTGAAACTCATCATCCACCATGACTTATGTCTACTTACCTGATTTTTCCTCAAGAACATGCCTCCAAAAGACCTTGAACATGCCTCTACCAGCTAAAATATGACCTGAAACACCTTCCACATCCTTTCTACTAATTCACAACACACTCCCCTTGCTTGGATTGTCCTACTTGAGCTTGTTTCTACCCATGGTTCATTGAACCTGACCTATTATCCATCATGAAGACCCTTACACGTCTTTGAAACACCTATTGGGACATGTAGGGAATATTTGGATTCCACACCGAGCACCTAGATGCTTGCCAATGCACTAAGTATACACCAAGACCTTATGTATACACCATGACACCTTAAGACATCACACCAAGACACTTCAAACATACCATTTGAGGTCTGAGGAAGGCATTACCAATCAACCTCCATGCCCCTAAATGGTTTACACCTCACCAATCATTCTTTGCCATCAATTCCACATGACATCAATGACAACATCAATGAGACAGAGTTCAACACATTCCTTTCAAGTTCTCTCCATATTATAATATGTTTCTTTCACGCGAGCACATTGGCTTTGTTTTTCTTTTCCAACTTTAAAAAAATATCCTATCATATTTTAGTGCATCCTTGGGTTCAAATACAACCAATTATGAAGCATTCTTTTGTTCATTAGATTCAACCAAATTCTCATGCACTCTTGTCCACAAACTCTTGTGCACCCCACACTAACTAAGTAAATCACATTTTTTATGATTTTTTTCTTTTGGTGCTCATGTATTTGTTTTTTCAATGATGCATGCTTTTATCCAAATTTGTGCACCTAATATTTACCAACTTCCCCCAAATCAATTTTCTTGCATCGAATTTTCTCATATAAAACTTGAAGTTGTTACCTTAGAAACCTTTTTCATTATGTGTACAATATTTTGGAGTAAAATTTATACAAAAAAATGTATTAAAAAAATGTGAAATCTATTGTGTGTTTATTACAACACGATGACATTTAGTATACTTTAAGAATTAAAATAACAGCTTAATCTAGTGACATACACCTTGTTTAATTACAAGGAGGAATCTATCGATAATAGGGTTTTAGCCAAATTCCATTAAAAATGTCCTAGAAAAAATTCTCTACTTAAGTCTTTTAACTTGTTTGTCCTAGTGGACAAGATTTCATGTATCTTATATGGGCCTAACCAACGTGTTTTCAGTTTTTCAAGGTGTCGTGCAAACTTTGGGTCACATAACAATATTTTTGTGCCTGAATAGACCTCTTATTTTTTATGTTTCAAAATTCCATGCCTTTTTCTATCTTTTTCTACCCCTTGGCTCCACTTTTCATGCGTTTGTTCATCCGTATGTAGTAGCTTTGTTAAGCATTTTGCGATTCCAACCTCGTCATCCAAATTTTCAATGCATTCTATTTAGAGTAATGAAACCATAAATTCAATTGGCAAGATAGCTTGTCCCAATAAAAGTGGGAATGGTGTTGCCTTATTTAACCATTTGTAAGTGATTTTGTATGCTCGTAATACTAGTGACACCTTATCATCCCAATCCTTACATCCCACATTGTAAATTTTAGTGAAAGTAGTGCTAAGTATTTTATTGATGCCTCAACCACCAATTTTCTTGTGGGTAATAGGGAGCTATTTTATGGTGCGCATCCATAAATTATTACAAAAGGATGCACACCATTTCATTTAAAAAATTGGCCCTCTATCATTTTTAAGGATTGGGGACACCCATATCGACTTATTATATTTTCCCATATAAATTTGGCAGTTGTTATTGTTGTGCAATATTTTTGTTGACATGACCTCTACCCATCTTGTTAAGTAGTCAACTCCTGTAATTATATAGTGTGCTTCTATTTTTGATACAACCGGATTTATAGGTCTAATAAAATTAGTGCCCTCTTCTCAAATGGTTCTTTAGAAATTATTTGTCTTAAGGTCATTTCATCACATTTTTTAAAATGGTCACATGCCTTTGTATACTCTTTCACATCCTTAAACAAATTTTGCCACCATAATCCTATTGTTAGTATCTTTCCCACCGTAGCTTCTCCTAGGTAATTTCCACCGACAATTCCCTAATGTGATTAATGGAGTATGTCCTATCACTCATGTTTCATCACACAACCTCTTAGTATTTTAAAGACGCACTATTTTGTAGAGTTTGCCATTGATTCACTAATATGGCTCAACTTTTATAATAAGTTTTTTCTTTTGATAAACCGTCCCAATTTTTGGGTGCAAGTCCATATTGTAAGTAACAATAATATGTCACTCATTTCATCCGGGTCACTATTTATTTGAAGAAGTTGCACGTCTTGCATCCCATATTTGATTCATTTTGCTTCTTTAATTGTATTGATGTGTGATAGATGATTAGGTCTTCAATTATTTTTTCCTAGTTTAACGAAAACCAAAAAGGGAATACTTGGAAGAGAATTATCCATCAATTGATCCTCCCATGTAATATGGACTTGTTGACCAAGTGTTTTAATGCCATATGATACGTGTAGAATATAAAATGAATAACTAGTAAATATTTCTGAAATGTTTGTAGACGTATACAATCGACAACCCTCACACTCTGTAGTTGTATAATTTTGTTCTATGCGCGTCAAGTTTCTTCTTGCAAAAATAGGGTGATCCATATTGTCTTCTCCTAGTTGTGCCAATATTTATCCAACCACTATTCTTGAGGTGTCTACGTCTACATGAAAGTGTTTACTCCAACTCGAGAATTGTAGTATTGGCACATTGGTCAATTTGTCTTGAAATGTTGTTTCTTGCTCTTCTCCCCATTGAAACTCTCCTTGTTTGCACGAATTTTTTTCTTATGGTGTGGAAATCCTTTCATAACCTTTGATGAATTTTATAAAGTACCCATAGTGCCCAAGGAAGGCATGAACCTCCCTTTGTGTTTGTGGTGCCTCTAATTGTATTACTACTACTATTTTGGATGGATCAATGAACAAACTATCTTTAAAAATTATGTGTCCCAATAATGTGCCAAAAAGTGTCACAAAGACATAATTTTTTATATTGAAATAGATTTATAGATGGTGACATCACTCAAACATTAGGAGTTAATTATCATTGTAGTTCTTCACAAGTATGTTTATCATCAAGTCATCAAGGTACACTTAAAGGAATTTAAGAATAAAATCATTAAAATTTGTAACAAATATACGCGAAAAGACTACTAGTGCATTCTTCAACCCAAATGGCGTTACAATATAATCAAATGTTATGATCCTCATGTGCGGATTTCACTAATGCCTTGAGGTTTTGGTGTAATGGTTCGTTACATTTGGTATCAGAGCGACCACCCAGGTTCGAGTCCTGACATGGGTAGCTACGCCGGCATTGCAGTGTTCACCCGGGACTCGTATAGGGTAGGGCGGGGTCTCACTATATGGGTGCAAATCTAGCCCGGGGTTCAGGCTACGAAAGCATGGTGGGATGTTATGATCCTCATGTGCGGATTTCACTAATGCCTTGAGGTTTTGGTGTAATGGTTCGTTACATCAAATGACCTCCATTCTGTCACATAAGTTATTTTATCATGATCTTTTACCACGATTTACACTTTTTGGTAGGCTAAAACCCATCAAGAATGTATATATCTCTCTTCCCATGACCCCCGTGAATTTACTCACGTGAAAGGTGTTGGGAATGGATCCATAATACAAACTGAGTTTAACAGTCAGTAGTCCACATAAATTATTATGTGCCCATATTTTTTATACTAATAACCATGACACATACCTATTATGACTCTTTCATCGGTATTATAAAACCCGTGACCAACATGTTGTCAATTTCTTGCTTTAGTTTTGTGCAGATTATGATTCATTATCTATGGCCTTTTATGCATGGGCTTGGCTCCTTAAACCAATGTAATCTACATTTTCCCAATGACTGGTGTAACCCCTTAATTTCTTGATAATTCTCGTGAATATATCCACATATTTACGTAATATTTTAGCAATTTTGGTTATTCATGCCTCATTCCAACAATCTCCAATTGTTGTGATTTTGGTGCTTCTTCGCCTCCTATGTTGACCTGTATAGCCTTTATTGGACTGTGAAGCAGTTCATCCCCTAAACCTTTCTTATCAATGACCTCTTGTTGATAGTTTCTTCTTCTATTTGGTGAACCATATTTTTGTTACCCTTGCACCCCCAATTTATTTCTAGCCAAAACTCATCATCATCCTTGCTTGAATCACTGAACTAACAATTGTTTCCTCAAAATGTTTGGTGAGTGTCAATGCTTTCTCATTACTTAGTACTAATAGTGTCTCCTCCATCACTGCATTGTCCCCAAAAATTTCTTACTTTATACATTGAAGAGGATAATTCAAGCATAATATTGATGAAGTAAAAGAAAAGGTATCTATAAACTCATTCTTGAGTGTCTACCAATGAGTTGTGTCTCTTCACAATTCACAAATGATATACCATTTGCACACCCATATGCATAAAGTATGGTAGAACACATGTGTCCATAATAATTGTTTGGTTTCCAATGCCCATGTGCTCCATAATTCTTCTCAATTTTGAATATGTTCTTTAGGTTTTATTATTCCACTATAGCTTAGTAAATTTCATACTAATTAGTATGCTCAAATATGGCATACATATCTTCTTTCACCCGGTCCCATATTTTCAATAATGGGTTATGTGTGGTCCACCATCTTTCCATAATTCCTCTTATTGTATATGTTAGGCGATTTACATGTACTTTCTCAAATTGCATGTAAATATCTTCAATCTCTAGAAAGTTATGCACATCTTCACTCCCATTGAACCTTGGCATAGGGTGAGTATTTTCTTTTCTCACCTTTTAATATTCCTTCCTATAGATTTCAGCACTCGAGAATTTGTCTATCTTGTAGTGGATTGAATAATATCGCAATTTATTCCAATCAAATCATACAAAACCATGCACCCAATTATCACAAGAGGCAAAGTGGTGGTATCTAATACAAACCGTGTGTCATTTTATTACAATTCTCCTTCTTATGTGGGTTCATAATTCTCTATCCCATCATCCTTAATATTGTAGATGTGTTCTAGGTCTTCATGTTCCTATATACTCTCAATATATAAAGCACCTTATTTTAAGTCCATAAGAAGTATAACACATTGAAACCCGTTCTCAAAGCTTACATAACACCTTTTAAACCATAGATTTGTGTTGTTCATGTAGTAGTTACATGTTCTTCCAAGTCAGCATGCAGGAAATTATCTACTTCTTCTAAGGTAACGACTTAAAAATATTTGTAGAACCAGATACCCATTATGCTAATAATAGTATTTTTCAATATGCCAATTAACATGGCGCACATTTTGTTTTCCATAAACAAAACATGAGGGGGTGGATGGAGTGTAGATCAGCCCATTTTATTCCAAACATCTATTGTAAGAATATTGAATTCAGCCCATGTATCCACCAATATATCATTAATATGATATCCATCTATGCAAACATTGACCAATATTTCTCGATCAAACTTTTCTACCTTTGTTGTATTGACAATATTCTTCATTTTCCCCAATTAATTTCCAATTGCCATTTTCCCGAGTTTATGTGACAACCATTTACTTAGTAAAGGGAGTATACCTTCAATGCATAAAAGTCTACATACATCTTAGAACTCATCCATGCCATTCTTTTTCATTTCTATGAATCCAAGTGTTTCATTTTGTATTCGTGCATCTTATCTTAGAAACTTGGTTTCTCTTTGTAGTTCACAAATTAAATATTGTGTTTCTTGAAATATTTCCTTATGTTGTTTATCATTATGACAGCCCATTCCTAGGCGTGTTTCCTTTTCTTTATATCTTCCAAGGGAGTAGATGTTGGCGCATGGGTGAAAACTCCTCTTGTTGTGACCTACACCTTAGGAGAAGGATTTTCCCAATGTGTGCTAATTATGGGTTGACAATCTTCAGGAAGGTTACATGTAATCTTTATCATTCTTGCACCCTTTTCACTTTTTTCTTTCATAAGCACATAAAGATCTGGACAATCGTTAACCTTATGCTCTTTCTCGCAATGTGCACATACTAGAAAAGTTGGGCAGTCGTGTTGATAATGGTCTACTTGAACCACACTTTAAAAATTTCTTGGTGGGAATCTTCTTCCTCCGCATCCACCTCTACCTAGGCCCCTCATCCTCATGTGTATTCATTATTTCCTTCTTGGGTTTTTCTATTGATCTTGCCTTAGTCCCAAAGACCTTGTTTCACAAATTTAATTAATCACCCAACAATTGGTTATATCACACGTATGTACATCACAATTTTTTCAATAGAATGCTACTTTCTTTTTCATTGCACATTATAATAGAGGAAATTTTCTTGCATCATAACTCCCTTTGCATATTTCACATGCTAGTAACATCTCTTTTCAACTTTGGTGTGGGAAGGTACTCTCTGTATATCCTTCTAGCTCACAATTTGTGCACCATACTGTCATTGCATGTCTCCTTAACATTTTTGGCTGTCATTTTTTTCTAATTGAGTTGTAATTGACACAATCTACACCTCCATGAAGGGACTAACTCTGATATCTCTACTTCTAACTACTTCGCGTGTAAAGTTGCTTCAAGGGATTCGTGTGGATCTATGAAAGTTTTATGTGAGAGGGCACGTATGAATGACATGAGTAACCCCCTAAAAATGACTACATATACTAAGTTAGATGAAATTCATAGGATAATTTAGAGATTAGATTTTTAAAGCGTGCATCATATGCACATACACTCTAAGTTATTTCATATCTTATTTCCTTCAACGCTGAGATGTTTTGTTGCTCAAACTTTGGTATGTCAAATTCCCTTAAAAGTATTACCTTTAGTTGATCATAATACACCACAAGTTGTATTGGGTCGTGATTTCTACACTAAGTATGGGCATAGTCCAAAAATGTCATAACAAACTAACTAGCTTTATGTTCTAGATAGACCATTCCCTTCATGCATCAAATCGGTTATCACTTCAATATGTTTAGTAGTATTCTCAACTCCATGGTATTCTAGTAGGTAAAAATAAATCTCATAAAATATGTTTATGGATAATGCTTGTTGTGTGGAAGTGGAAATTCTACCTTGTACCCTAAAATTCCACCATGCTACGCCTTTAACCTATTGCTTGTATTAGGATATGAGTAGCCAACTTGTGGCTTACCATATCATTTTATTATATCATTTATACTTTCTCATGCTTAGTAGGTCAGCCTTGGTGATGGCCATAAAGATATGAATAGTATATACAGGGGATTATAGGTAGTATTTCATTATCATTTGAGCATTTGAGTCTTGTTATATGGTTTGGAGGTTTCCCCCTCAAGTGGTGAAGCTATTATAATTGCATATTGAGATCATTATTATGAAATATTGTGTTATTTTGTGCTCTAATGTTTCTATTAATCTAAATTATACAAGTAATTTCATTACAAGTGGTATCGTAGTCGATTCAAAAGCCAAATTAGGTAAAACCCCTAATTTTTTGTTTCCGCCACATATTGCGAACCAAAGCGAATTGGTGGGAGATATTTTTACCAGAGTTGTAAAGAATTTCAAGTAAGGTTCCCTGAAAATTTCAGACTTTTTTGATTTATTTTTCAAAATTTATTACAAATTTAGGGTTTTTCATAAAATCACTCCCTAGGGTGCAAATTGTGGAAAATTTTTAAGTTCTTTACATTTTCAGAAATATCTCAAAAAAATAGTATTAGTATATTCTCTGTGTTTTTTCCTATTTGGCCGAAATTGTATCAAAACCCTAAACCCTAAGATTTGACATCATGGCGGGGCCTTCCACAAGAGCAAAAAAGAATCCGGTTACTCCGAGTAAAACCCCAGATAAAGATGGGGTAGTGATTGAAGAGATGGAGTCAGAAGGGGTAAATATAGATTCCTCAAAGACTAAGGTTTACCTCGCTGATCATAAGGTTTGCCAACTTGAGTATGAGTTGCAAAATGTACAATCTGAGATGGCCTCTAAAGGAGACATAGCCCAAATCAATCATCGGTTGATGATATCATGCAACATGTAAAGGGTAACCAAGATGGCCCAAATCCAGCCTATATCAACCAAGGAGGACCTTCAGTTCAAAATCATGGACAAACTAACCATATGGGATCACTTTTCCAAATTCCATCGAATCAAACTTATCCACAACCACTAAACATGATGATGAAGTGGATATGCACAAATTTGATGGTAAGGATCCTCGAATTGATAAATCAAATGGAGAACTTCTTTGAGTTACATCAAACACCATTAGACAAAAGGTGACATTGGCATCCCTATATCTTGAACCCGACCAATTTGTTTGGTATCGCTGGTTATGTGCTCGAGGCGTAAGAATGGTCTAGGTGTCACTTGACAGCTTTTACCGAGGAGTTGCAATTGCACTATAGTTCCAAAGTGTTTCGTAGAACTACTTTAGTCAATTAGCAAAGTTATGAAAAACAAGATCACTCAAAGATTATGTGCATCAATTCCAAAACCTATCCTTAAGGGTGGAGAATATTCTAGAAGAGAATCTGAATGACTTGTTTCTTGGGGGTCTTAAGGACCACATCGAGCATGAGGTACGGATGTTTAATCCAATCAAGCTTTCTGATTCTATTATCATGGCACGTCGTGTAGAGGAAAAAATTCTTTGTAGTAGGAGGCCACCTTTCATTAACACCAGAGACCGTAGTATCTCTTCCCCTTCATTTGCTAGGCCAATTAGATTGACTCCTCAACAAATGGAAGAAAAGAGAGCAAAAGGATTATGTTTTAACTGTGATAGCAAATATGGACCGGGACATAAATGTGCTGAGAAGAAGTTGTTCTATATTGACGGAGGTAATGAGGATGATGAGGAAGCTGAAATTATAGGAGAGGCTGAGGAACCAATAGAAGATGAAGTAGAGGATCACCAACCTACAATTTCTTGCCATGCATCATGTCAGTATTAGTACTCCTCAAACACTCAAGGTTATTGGCTATCTCAAAAATAGAAGGTGACGGTGTTGATTGACTCGGGAGTACTCATACCTTCATAAATAGTAAGTTAGCTTGCCCGCCTCAATTGTTTTATTTACCCACTTTAGAAATGCAAGTTATGATTGCGGATGGTGGGACAAATCAAGTGCACAAAAAAGTGCCATAAGATCAAGCTTTCCATGGGAGACTACATGTTAGACTCACCTATGTTTGCTATTTCTATGGGATGGGCAGATATTGTTTTGGGGTCCAATGGCTCACAACCTTAGGTACTATTGAGATGAATTTCCAAGAATTGTTCATGCGATTTCATTCAGATGGAAGGACAATACAATTGAATGGGATGGTAGCTAAGTCTCCATAGATTATTAGCTCTCATCAGATGCAGAAGGTTCTCAGAAAAGGAGTGGATGGCTTTATAGCAAATTTATTTTCCATAGAAGTACAAAATATAGAGTCTTCAATGCCACCCGATCTTCAGAAGATTGTGGATGCTCACTCATCTGTTTTTGATGCAATTCCAAAGGGACTACCACTAGTTAGGGATCATGATCATGCCATTCAGTTGATTCCAGGGAGCCAAACACCTAACATTAGACCATACAGATACCCATATTCCCATAAAAGTGAGATCGAGAAAATGGTGGAGGAAATGTTGAAGGCAGGTATCATCAGGCATAGCCAAAGTGCATATTCTTCACCAGTGGTCATGGTACGTAAGAAGGATGAAACATGGAGGATGTGTCCAGATTACCAAGAACTCAACAAGTACACCATCAAAAATAAGTTTCCTATTCTAGTAATTGATGATTTACTTGATGAATTGCATGGTGCTATTTATTTCACAAAATTAGATCTTCGTTTGGGGTACCATCAAATTAGGATAAAAGAGGAAGATGTTCATAAAACGGCTTTTAGGACTCATGAGGGCCATTATGAGTTTTTGGTAATGCCTTTTGGTCTTACAAATGCGCCCTCAACCTTTCAAAGATTGATGAACACTATTTTTAGGCCTTTTTAAAGGAATTTTGTATTAGTTTTCTTTGATGACATATTGATTTACAGTAAGACATGGGAAGAACACTTACAACATGTAAATAACGTGTTAGAAGTTTTGGAGAAACATACTCTGTATGCAAAGCCATCCAAATGTTCTTTTGGTGTACAAGAGGTAGAGTATTTGGGTCATATTGTATCCCATGAAGGCATCAAAGTTGATCCTCAGAAGATCAAAGCTATGGTGGAAAAGCCAAGGCCCAAAAATCTCAAAAATCTGCATGGGTTCCTAGGACTAACAGGGTACTACAAAAGATTTGTGCGGGGATATGGTAGAATAACAACCCCACTCACTACATTGCTAAAGAAGGATGCCTTCCATTGGACAGACGTAGCCACTAAATCCTTTGAGCACAAACAAGGAAGCCATGTGCAAAGACCCCAGCTTTGGCTACTCCCAACTTCTCAAAAACCTTCATTGTTGAATGTGACGCTTCAGGATTAGGATTAGGAGCAGTTCTAATGCAGGAAGGAAGACCAATTACATTTGAGAGTCATCAATTCAAAGGAAAAGATCTGCTCAAACCTATCTATGAGAAAGAAATGATGGCTATTCTTCATGCAGTCAAGCAATGGAGGCCATATCTCATGGGTAGACACTTCAAGGTAAAAACTGATCACGATAGTCTCAAATACTTTTTGGAGCAAAGGTTATCATCTGAGGAACAACAAAAGTGGGTAACAAAAATGTTGGGTTATGATTTTGAAATCATATACAAAAAGGGTAAAGAAAATGTAGTAGCTGATGCGTTGTCTAGAAGGGATACATCCGCATATGCCTTACTATGTGGAATGTCCATGTTGACGGCCGATTGGGTGGAGGAAGCAAGATTGGAATGGAATCAAGATAAGGATACACAATCTCTAATACAAAATATCAAGCAAGGATCTATGACATCTAACAAATTTGAGTGGAAAGGTAATGCCCTATGGTACAAGGATAGGTTATACTTGAGTAAAGATTCTAAGTTGAAGCATAAGATTCTTGCAGAGCTACATGCCTCACCTGTTGGAGGACACTCTGGGTTTTTGAAGACATATCATAGAATAAAAAGAGAATTATTTTGGGAAGGACTCAAGGGGGATGTACAAAAGTTTGTATCAGAGTGTTTAGTGTGCCAACAGAACAAAGGGGAAACAATTAAGACACCAGGTCTGTTGCAACCCTTACCAATTCCTAGCCAGAGATGTAGGAGGTCTCCATGGATTTCATCACCGTATTGCCTTGTTTAGAGGGTAAGAATGTTATTTTCGTGATTGTGATAGGCTCACAAAATATGCCCATTTTTGCCCTATCACATCCATTTGCAACAAGATAGCTGCAACTATTTTTTTGGAGACAGCTTCAAAGGCTACATGGAACCCCAAAGATAATCAGTGAGTGATCGTGATCCTATTTTCACAAGTAATTTTTGGACGGAATCATTTTCATGTTTGGCTACTCACTAGCTCACAGCTTCATCTTATCATCCTCAAACCGATGGGCAAACAAGTGGTCAACAAATGCTTAGAGGGGTATTTACGTTGTTTTGAATCGATAAGCAAGAAATGTAGATTAAATGGCTACCACCGCGTAATGGTGGTATAACACATCTTTTCATACCTCTTCTCAAATGACCTCATTTTTAGCATTATATGGTTACCATCCACCTTCTATCACTTCCTCCTTGAGGGTGCAAACTAAGGTTAGAGATGTTGAGGAACACATTCAACATCAACAACAAGTTTTGGCTAGTTTGAAGGAGAATTTAGCATTAGCACAAAACAAGATGAAACAACAAGCAGATCAACACCGTAGTGAAAGAAATTTTGAAATTGGTGACTGGGTTTTTTTACGTCTCCATCCTTATAAACAGATGTCCCTAAAGCAACAGAAAAAGGAAAACAAACTTGCTCCTAAATATTATGGCCCTTATTAGGTTCTACAGAAAATTGGTAGTGTTGCTTATAAACTAGAGTTGCCTCCATCTTCACACATACACCCAAAGATTCCATGTTTCATGCCTGAAGAAGGTTATTGGATAGAAATTTGAAGCCCAGACAGAGTTACCAGAACTTGACGAGGAAGGAAGAATCATTTTGGAGCCAGAGAAGATTCTGCAAACACGTACTAAGAGGCTAAGAACTAGAGACATTAAGGAATATCTGATCAAGTGGAAGAATCTGAGCATAGAAGACGCCACCTGGGAGGATGAAGGTTTTCTGCAGCAACATCTAGGATTATTCAACATTGAGGACAACATTGGTTTGAAGGGGAAGGGCATGCTATACCCTTAACCTATTGCTTGTATTAGGATATGAGTAGCCGACTTGTGGCTTACCATATCATTTTATTATATCATTTATACTTTCTCATGCTTAATAGGTTGGCCTTGGTGATGGCCATAGCATATGAATAGTATATATAGGGGATTATAGGTAGTATTTCATTATCATTTGAGCATTTGAGTCTTGTTATATGGTTTGGAGGTTGCCCCCTCGAAGTGGCGAAGCTATTCTAATTGCATATTGAGATAATTATTCGAAATATTATGTTATTTGGTGCTCTACTTGTTGCTCTTAATCAATTATACAAGTAATTTCATTACACACCGCCTCCACCACTAGCACTTGGCACAACAGTTCTAATTGCCTATTGTAATGATGTGCTTCCCCGAATGCCACCTCGGTGTTTATGTTGTTAATTTGACACTTATCATTCGAAACATTTATTTTTTTATTGTTTAGGTTGTATTGTATCCTTCTTGGCGTTGACATTAGTGATTGAATAATATATAGGAAAATACTTCCAATGTCTCATTTTCTTAGCTATATCCACTTCCTCATCACTATCCGTTTTAATTAATAATTGATCTCCTACATGTATCATTCTAGTCACGTGAACATGCATAGTAGGTTGACTAGGATGTCATTTGCATTATATTGTACATCTATCTTCTCTATGATTCTTGTTGGCTTGGCATGTGCTACTTATTCCTTATGGTAATATTCATTCTCTCTATCCCCTTCCTTCCATAACTACTATTTCAGGGTTTTCTCGGTAGTTCTTGAAGTTGATTTCCCTTGAAAAATTAATTCCATGTCCTCTATCAGCTTACACATTTGTTCTTCATATCGCCTCCTTCTCAAAGCATGTTCATCCAAATAATCCAAGGTGTAGGCTAATTTCTTACATTCCCTCTCCTAGCCTTAAACACCGCTCACGCGTGCAAAGTTGTTTAGACATCCATATGGAAATTTTTAATACCCATGTCTACCATCAAATTTTTTATTTCCAAGGGTAACTACATTGGATATGATTCATGTGGCTCTTGAAACAATTTAAATCGGGATTCATCTCGCATAAGAAATATTAGATACTCGAGTATTCAATAATATAACTATGAAGTGTACCTTTCCACCAATAATCCACAACTTGCATCCAAGTTGCGTCATGTTGTGAAAGTTTTTTTGCGCGCTCCGGTTCTAAGGATGTTTCTCCCCTAAATTTGGATTTCATCCTAAACAATAAGATGTTATCCAGGACACACAAGGTTACCGTTAGTTCACTAAAAATGTCTCATATAACTTGTTGTATAGAGTCTTCTCCACCCAAGTCCTTGGAGAGTAATTGGGTGAGAAGTTATTTCGGCTAGGGTGTATATGTGTGAAGAAATATTCAATAGAGTGTTTCCAGATTTAATTGTTTTTCTCGTGTTATTCTAAACATATTTTGTCCACCTTATTATATTTACATAATTATGATGGTCCCGAAAAAGGAACCAAAATATTGTATGTCTATATATACCTACCAAAGCATACAGATGCATGCATAACTTATTGTCTCATTGGTGCGCACAATTAGTCTAACTCCATGTGTCGACCTATCACACCAAATTATAGACCTCAAAACGCTCACTGAGTGTGAGAGAATAACAATCACATAATGTTTAACATTATGATAAGGAAATTAGGTAGTTAACATAACATAAGCATTAATAAGGAAAACACATCGATTAATATACTCATGCACAACAAATAATTTCTCCATAACATATTGTACTTCCTATTGACTTATCAAAACAAAACATAATGTTAGTCATCTCATGCCTCCTTATAATGAACCCTACAAGGGGTATATATACTCGTGGGGACTTTCCCTTCATTAGTTGAACAAAATCTATTTTTAGCCCTTGGATTCCATAACTACCACTTAAAATTGCATTGAGGCGGTGATTATACCGCATGTCCGGTTCTATACTTTGGCTCTAGAATTCTCGTGGCTATATTTAGCCATATCCTTGCTTTATCTACCTCATGTACTAACTCTATATTTCCTATTTTTAACCTGTTTCGCTTATTCCCGCACCGACTTCATGCAAGTAACTCAAATTGTAGTTGTTTTAATACTTTTATCTCATCTTTTTCTAACAGATCGATTTCTCTATCGCATGCACACGCTTCCTTCCGCATATGCCTGCGTACTTTAATGTTATATTTTTAGGCGTGAAGTTTCCTCCTACCTTATCCCAAATCCTTTGTGCTTCCTTCTAGAACTTGTACGCTTGCTAACCTTTTACGTAGTTCCTACATAACTCTCATGTTTGGTTCATATAATATTATTATGCGTGGATTTTATTATTTTCTTACATGTGGATTTCCTATCTTTCTTGCACGTAACCCAAAGAATATAAATAATAAAGAATGAAGAGTTTAGTTCCCAATGTGGAACTTAACCAATAAAATAATACAAGAATCTTAGGGTCCAACACCCATCACAATCTTCTTAAATTCTCTAATGGATATTAATAGATGGCCTCAATCTAGGTGCATTATTGTGTTAGGATAAAATAAATCTTTCTGAAAAAAAATGTTCCAAACTCCACCATATGTCAAAGATGTCATGATTTATTGACATTATTTTTAAAGTTCCATGCTTCCAAATTAGACCCTTTCAATTGAATATTTTAATACTATTTTCAACCCTCGAAAGAAAAATCTTGTAATGGATTTTTTTGTAAAAGTACAAAAATTGTTTTTGATAAAATGTATAGATTATACATTTTAATCGACAATTAACACATCTTTATAAACGTATATGTTCTTTGTAATATTTTTTGTTGAAGGATCAAAACCATATTCAAATTCAAATCCTAATAGACACCTTAGTATGTATAATAGTGAAATTTATTATATGTCAACCCTAACATCATCCCTTTTGTTTATTGTCCCCATTTTTTACCTTTCTAAAGTTAAATCTATTGTTTATAAAGTTTGTGAAATTACCCTAAATTGTGAATGTTTTGGTACTCCAAGTTTCTCATGTTCCTTTTCTTCTTCCCTCTTTCCCTCTCAAATTCACTTGCATTTGTTATATGTTTTTAATTTTGTATTGCATGTCTTACTTATCTTATCGATGTTTCCATGGAACCTTTGGGGTGCGATTGCTAGTAGTATTTATTCTTTGAAAATTACTCACATGAAATCAAATTCCATGTGTAATATCATGATTAATGATGGGGCGGGAATTGCTTCTAAGCCCACTCATATACAAACTTTTCCTAGAAGATTTCATGTGTTATGATACAATATAAGCTCAAGATTAATGGGATTGGTGATAATGATAAAAAATACATCACAAAGTTGAATCGCCAACACTTTTTTATTAAAAGGTAAAAATAGGGTTTTGAGAGGGTCCCCTCACTCATACAAGAAAAATGGAAAAAAATATAACAAAACTAGGCTACACAAGCCAAAGATACAACACATCACACTATCTCGACTAGGTTATTAAGGCCTCCCAATCTTCCTCGTGAGGGTCGTGAGTCGCTTTTCAAGACTAAACACACTTCAATGAGGTTCTCCCAACTTCAATGATTTCCTCCATTTCCTTTCTTTTTTCAAATCCCTCCAACATAAACCTAAGATCATTTACACAATTTGAATGACAACTCTACTACCTGGTCACCATTTTCTCCAACTTTCCCTTCATCAGTATTTTGTTCTCGCCTAAACATCCTTCACCTTTTTTAACCTCACCCAAATTAGATTTTATTCAACAAACCTTGAAAAACAACTCCCATAGATCATTATTCATTGCTTTGCCATACTTATCTTTGGTTTTCCCTTCTTTGATGCAGTTTGCATTTCTTTCAACTCTTTCTTTACCTAGATATTTTTAGCCACCACATTCTTTAGGATACTATTTTTTTGATGTTAAGGGATTTTTAAAACTTATTTGCTTTATCTTCTTCGGACTCGATTTCCTATCCTTATTCCTCCATTTGTGTGGAAGGGTTACTCCGGAGGAGGAGTTCAAGTCATGTCACTAAAAATATGATATTACTTTGAAAATTTGGTGGATGAAAATATCCATGCCCATATTAATCACGTTATCTTATTTTCCTAATTTTCATGGAAATATCCGACTCGCCTATAGATAATATCATATCCAAATTAAAGGTTAGGAACACCCTAGGCACTAATTTGAGTCGACACCCTTCTCATAATTTCAATTAATAATCTTTTCCCATCAAAAACATAAATAAAAGTTCCATGCATTCACGTATTTTAAAATTTACATCATAATCATAATAAATCACAATTTCGTATAAATTGTTATACAAAAAGAATAAAAATGTTCTATAAAATTATCATAGGACAAGAAATATTCTAGGGATGGAGGGAATTAATCGATTGAGGTGTTATGAATGTAGCCTCATACAATTTTCTATACAAGGTTGCTTGTAGTTTTGATTTATCAATATTGAGTAGGAGATGGGATTCAAACTTAAACAAAGCACCATTTTTTAGGAAAGTGAAAAAAGCTTATGTATATTCTATGGTTTAGTGAAGTGTGATATTTGGATCGGGCTACCAATTACTCTATAAAAATAATAGACATTTTGCTAATAAAATTAGGAATAATGAATTAAATACTTCTTTCCTTTAATTACACTTACCCGTATTGGGCCCCAGCTACACTAGTGACAATGTAAAAATACACCGACCATTTCCTAGAAAAAATTACACGTCTACATAATATGAAGCTACACCTAAGAATGGGTAACAATACAAACAAAATCATATGAGGGCAAAAATGTGTCATAGTTGTTTTTTTACATGTAAAACATTTATAGTAACTTTTTATTTGTATACTTGAAATTTATGTTATTATATAATAATATAAATAAATGGATCAATTAATATTGAATCTTTATGAAGATTATTTTAATGCTAAATTCTAAAACTAGTGAACAATAAAGGAAATATTTGGATTCAAAGTGCCCCGATTGTTGGCACCCTAAGCAACTACCTAGTTTATGTGGGGCTCAATCCCCCTTGGATGGTATGCTATATTTAATATCATACCATCTATACTTTATATCATGAGTATATAAAGTCAAATGAAAAGTTGTAGGAGATAATAATTGTTTTATCATTTGGCCAAAAATAGTGTCTTTTAAGAGATAAAGAATGAACAAGATGACTCTTCTATTTCATCAATACCTTTCTATTTTATTAGTAAGACAAAATATTAGTGTTTGGAACAAATCGCATCATATTTTATATTAATACCCGATTCTTATCATATGGTAGTCATATATATCATTTAGCTAGGTTTTTTCCTTCAATGGTAGAGGGGATAAGGAAACAAAATTGATACAACAAACACAAATAGGTGGGTTAGATCTCTCTCCACAAATAACATTTTTTTTTAATATTTAAAACTTTTAGTATGGATTTTGTGATTGGGAGTGAGAGTAGACCCCAAAATTATGCTTGTTGATTACATTGAGTGGGACAAAGACTATGGAATTTATCCCCTCCCAAGATTAAATAAGATGTTTACAATCATGCATGTTCGGTTCATGTATAGTTTTATAGTTCAATCTAAAGAAATAAAAGCGTCTGTAAAGATTGATTCAGAAAGTGGTGAATTGAAATGAATCATATAAGGATAGCCCATAAATATGAAAGGCCAAAAAAATCAATGAAACTTTTTCCCCAAATAAAAGATTATTAAAAAAATTAAGGCAAGACTATGTTTCCTATTATTTGTTTTGAATTTAAATCATATCAAATCCGAAATAGCCAAAATAAATTTAATCATAAAAATGTATGTCATTTTGGACATTCTCCCATATGTTGGAGATTTCATTTTGTAATGAAATGAATGTGCAAATTTTGAACACTATGACAATGAACATATTGGATAGAACAAAGGTGCTAATGTGGTGAGGGTAGTTATAGTTTTATTGTTATTTTGGATTATGTGGAGAAGTTGATCCATGTAAGAGACTTATTTAATAAATATCAAGTACATTTCTTAATCGTAAAATTCTATATAGATGACAATACATTACATTGTTATTTATATAATAAATTATTTTGATTGTGGGTTAGTGGAATGCTCAAAATTACAAATTTACGTGAGAGATAAGAGCTTTCAAATATAGCATATTAAACAATTAACAAGATTTTCATCACACCCCTTATCCGATATGTGCATTTTTTTAATTTCCTTATAACTACTAAGTGTGGAGGTTATTTAGATGGGTTTCATATTATTATATTGATCTATAATTTTAAAAATATACTCCACATAGTTAAGTAAATATAAATTTGAATCTTAAATTTTAGATTCAATTGCTAAAATTATCTTAATAATGTGCTAACATGTCGAGAAATAGTTATAACTCGATATGATATTCCAAAATTTAAATGGAGTTATATTATGATATTTTTTTCAAATAATATGGAAATGCCAATCCAAATTGCAAGGTTAAAACAAAAAATTGAGGAAGCTTATATATAATGGATATCATGTTATAGCTCATGAAGTTTTTTTATTGAATTCATTTTTTAAATAGATAAGGTGCACATGATGCTTTCTTCAACTTAATGTCAAGGATCGAGGGATATCCATCACACAAAATTCGTTTGAAGCATGATCTTTATCTCATCCCTTTTTTGGTATCTCTCGTAATGTGTATCTTGATGGATTACTAAGAAACATCAATAACATATATTGTTATACAAGACCTTTAATCCATAGAAGAGTAAGACATAATTTCTTCCTTGTACACACACATAGCCTATATCACGTTACATTTATTAAACTTTTATAATCTAAGTTCTCTCAACTAATTTGTGTGTCCAACTATTAGAACTAATATGTGCTTCCAAATCTTATTGGCATTGTAAAATTTACAACCACACAACCATTCTTTTAAAGATGGCTTGACATCAAGGTGAAACAAATGTGAGTTCATATTCACTATTAAGGAGTTATCCCGTTTTCACTTATCATCTTCCCCGATAAAATATTTTTTCATGTACTTCTAATTATGTATTTTGAGATATGCTATGTGTCCATATTTAATCCATGTTTAATAACACAAGTAGTATTTTTATCTATTATCTTGATACTATCTAAGGATAAAATATCTTAGAAAATATTTTTTTAAGTGAGAAAATTTTAAAAGTTTTTTAATAATTATGTTGCGAGGTCTTTTTACAATAGAAATTAATTATTATAATTGTGTGAGTTGTTCATTTTGATTCTTGACAATAAATTTGGCGTTTGTTTGACCTTCACATAGTAATTCATCCTTAAATTTTATGTTTATTTGACCGTCGCTAAAATATTTTTTCTTTTTCTTGGAGAATTCAATCAAAAATAATAATAGTCAAATAATAATGTTTGGGTTGGTATTTTTTCCTAAAACCATACAATAGTGCAACTAAATTGATGCAATTTACCACAAATCAATGGGAAATTGCTAGAGAATGTAATGAAGTTACTAATCAAGGTGGTATGTGAAAAATAAGATAAGAACCTTGTAATTGATATCTATCACCATATTTCGATAGTTTTTTCACATAACTTAAATAGGTTCCTTGAGATTGATATATTTCAATGTATTTTAGATGACTAAATCTTTAACGCCTCCATAGTCTATAGAATGTAAACAATTTTTTAGATAAACCGTATAATATTATTCGTAATTGATGTTTTGATCAAACCTATGATCCATCGTCAGAATAAAATGTGAGAGAACAAATATAAAAGGCTTTTTTATATATGCAATGTAAGCCCTTGTTGTTTGATGAATAAGAGGAAGTAGATGTTGCCATGATCATCGATACTATATAATGGTAAATGTAAGAAAATTAAAAATTAAAAACCTTTGATGAGCTCAAGGGCCCAACAAAAATAAATTTGAAAGCTTATATATTTTAGATAGTTGTACTTGAAATATCTAGGTTGGTAAAAAAATTTTAACATTTTTTAAAAAGTTTTTTAATAATATTTTTTTTTATGATAAACATTTTAAAATAATTACAAACTAATAAGAGATGCTTCAAAAATTATTTTTAATTACACAATCTTTTCAAAATATTTCCTTTTATTAAAATTAACATATTTACAAAATCATTTAAAAAAAAAAATTAATTAAGAATTTTTATCAAGTGGCCAAATTTACAAGTGTAATCCACAAGAGTTTGTGTTTTTGTGGATACATACATATCGATCAAAATATTAAAACTAACATAGATATTTTATATACATCTATCTAAAATATGTCAAGAGATATCAATTTTGAAGCTCATATCTAACATATATGAAAATCGATATAGGTGTATTGAGATCGATATCTCTCTACATATTTTAGATAGTTGTATTTAAGATATCTATACTAGTATAATAATAAGTATACCAAAAATAAAAATAAAAATAAAATATAATAAACATATTATAATAAATTTGTCTATATGAAATTTGCTAATTGATATCAATTTCAAGGTTCTTATATATTATTTTTCACATACCACATTGTTTAGTAACTTAATTAGGGTAAGTGGAACAAGTTGGTGGACAAAAAAGTGAACATGAAAACCCAAAATTCATGTACCGCGATCGTGGTTTTTAAAATCTGCGATAAGCAAAGTCGTTTCTCTATAGGTTTGGGAATTTATTCGAACCTAAAACCACGATCGTGGTTATAAACCACGATCATGTCCTCTGAGACAAAAATAACAGACCCACAACTTCTCATGTTGCCCCATTTTCCCCTATTTTTCCCTGCGAACTGTGATTTATCTCCACTGTTGGCACTTAAGCTTTGAATACCCCCTGTAAATTGCTCTTAAGACTTCTGGATTGCAAAATTTTCAACGATGTCACCAAGACGAAGAGGTAAGCCCTTGATTTTGATCAAATTTCTTGCATTTTAGGTTTTTTTTTGTGATTATCATGGGTTTTTCAAAAAATATTATGTATACCATTTCTTTGTTTTTTCAGTTGTTCGAAAAACTTGTAATCCTACGAACCATATAAGTATTCCTCAAAACCCTCCAAACATTCCTCAAAACCCTCCTCCAAACGTAGATCCTCCTCCTATGGCTCCTTCTGTCCCCACCACAAGAACCAACAGAACACAAGCTAATATTGTTAGAAGAATTCGATAATATGACAAAATCATACCACAAATCCGTCTCGCATGACTTTAGCCAACACATCAAACATTGATTGATCGCGAATTCAAGTCTACAACCAACCAAATAGATGGATGGAATACCTTTAGAAGTGATCAGTAGGCGGTGGTATGCGGATAAATTATCCTATGCGGTCGTAAAAGACAAAAAAATTGTAAAAGACCACATTTGTGCATTATTTATCGACCCGAGAACCAATGCGCCCCGCGACTACTTGCAAACGGTTCCCAATCTATTGGTGCCATGATGATCGAATCAAGAACAATTTTTGGGACCGATGATGGATGGTTTTTATTATCCACCATGAAACAACAATGAGGTTCCTCTCTATTTTTCAAGAAATTATATCATGCGAGTTCATGCTTAATGAGTTCCCAAATTATTTTGACTTTTTGAGTTTTATGGGCTGGCTCTGTGAGTAGACCTGGTGCATGCGTTGTCAACCAAGGATCTCCCATGCCCGAAAACCCCCACTACCTTCGCTTATCCCACCTTGATGAAAGGAGGTTGTGGAGATTGACACACTACATGCATTAAGGGAGCTTATCGACACTCTAACCCAACATAGTGACCAGATCATGCTCGGGATGTTGGTGGAGGTGTCGGCTTCTAACGCACCGCACCACCGTGGATCATGTGGTGCCGTATGCACTATGGGCGAGACATCATTTGCTAGATCACGTGATTTTTTTTTCTAGATGAGATGATGGCGGATGTTTTTGAACTGGTGCAAATGATCTTGGTCTTTCACAGGTAAATGTCAAATAAATATTATATATATATATGCAAAGTGTTTTATTTCATTTGATATTTTAATACGTCATGTACATTTATGTAAAAACTAATATTTTTTGATTTTAAATAGTAAGAGCCAGTGAAGGACACATCCGACGTCGACATGCTAGCTATTGTAGTTGGGCGTGTTACGTGTAATTTTCAAGTTACTTACATTTCAAATTTCATTTGATTGCACTTTTATTATTAAATACACATTTTTAATGTTCATGTATAATGTTTCACGTGTACATGTACATATTAATATGTTTGTCTTTTATATGTAGGATCCTGATGGGTCATCATCTACTCTGGGCACTGAGGCTACTGGCACACCTCACATGAATTTTACGTAGGTTAGTTTCTCTTTACACTTTGTTTCTAATTGTGGAATTCTCTAGTAGTTTGCAATCCCATAACTCTAGCCAATACAATTTGATCATAACATTAAACTCTTATGATGCAAGGGTTAAGTTTAACACTCTCCTAGATATACAAACTCTCCTTTTATCATGATCATGGAAACTTACCTCTATGCTAGACATGTTTCTAGAGCACTCCATCTCTAATGCTTTCTCCATCATCCTCGCATCCGAGGATCTCTTTTAGCTTCTTAGATGTATGCATAACTGACCTTGCCAACATTGTTAGTTCTATGCATGTTCATTATTAACCCTCTTCTCTTTAAACAACAAAGATACATGAAAATATGGAATAATTTACCTACACTTCTAAATATATCATAGGTCCTTGGTTCATGTTTATCACCAATAATCCCTATGCAATTCTATACACCGAATCTCATATTATACATCTGTTATTCATCAAGTTTCTCTATATTTGCATTATCATGTACACAATGGATATAGCTTGGTGACCTGCCTAGAACCAAGTTCTACATAATGGAAATACATTCCACATCTTTAATGAATTACTTCTTGAATATCTCTAATAACCCTTTTTGTGACTTAATATTGTCTTGTACAGTCAGATTTCATTCAACTAATGGCATTTTCTTTATTCCTACACCCCTAAGATCATTCAAACATCTCATTCATACCTGATATCACCTTCATACCTAGTCTAAGATCATGATTTATCAAATTATAGTGAGAAGCCTGACTTTTGCCTTCATTTTTGTACACTGTACTTTTACTAGGTTGCTCAAAATAATCTGTTATCTAGATAACTTTCACTACACTATATCAATCACCACAAAATATTGGGGTCTTCTAATTCATGCACAAAAAGAGATAATTTGAAATTTCTAGCAAGATTCACCTGTATAATCAAAATTTACACAAATCCCTAGATAGATCCCAAGAGCCTACAATTTGCTCTAAAAATCAAATTATGCAATTTCAAGACACATAAAAATTACATGACTATGATCTACATCACATGTAGGACCTTTCCATATTAATAGTCAAGAGATATTATGCAAATAAATAGGACTAATTATCCTTCTCTACTAAATCATAAGGTGTTTAGACTATTGGTTCGGTCATGTACACTTGCAATCTTACATAACTCTTTGTTTTAGGCCTTATTGCTACTAGTCCTCTTCTCATGCTAATACTCATTACTAGATAGTTTTCAATTTATATTGATCTACATGTTTTTTGTATAGCTTATGACTGCCAGAGAGACTCCTCCCTACATGCAGATCTATGGAGGTCACATAGATGCTGCCATAAGCGTCTGCAGATCAACTAACTCAGTACAATTTTCTAAATTTGTTAAATTTTGGAGGATTTTTTCTTATTACTTATCTACAATATCAAATTTATATATAAAATATTTAATTTGAACTATTTATTTGTATGTAGCCTACCCTCGTGAGTCTACCGTGACTCTGCAACGTGTCATCGATTTAAAATCGATAGCGATCATGAGATTGCGTAATATTTCACATGCATTATAAATTCTAAGTTTCTAAAATTTGAATGTATTTTAAAAATTTGGGTGTTAAAAACTTGATGTTTATGAATGTGCAAAGCTAGGTCAGTAGGCCTACGCTTAGAGACACCTAGGACCACATGGATGAAATCCATAGTGGCATCTCCCTCCATTGCATCCAGAGGTCGTGGACATGTTTCTTCTAGTAGGGCAAAGAGAGGGAACATGTTTCATGATTAGATTCATAGGACCTGGATGTATAGATATATATGCCATTTGGTCCTAGTTCATGATTCTTCATAGTCCATGTATATAGCCTTATGCGACCGCATGTGGTCCTATATGTATGACACACTTAGTTTGATACATTATGAACTTATATTTTCAAAGACTCTGGTACACTTAGTTTGATACATTATATCCATGTTGGTTTTCATAATGATATTACTTCTATTTTTGATTTGATTTCATTGCAAATGATATCCTTCTATGTATGTTTTCATAACCATATTAGTTCTATGTTTGATTTGATTTGATGGCATCGATTATGTGACCATTATCCATATGATATATATGATATATGATGTTATGTTATATAATGGTTTTGAAGGTTCTTGGGGTAAGATTTTTTTTTTCAAGAGATTCAAGTGTGGACTTATATCAATTTTCTTATTTCATGCACGTGGTTAACACACTCCAAAGTGGGACAAAATGTACACAATTAAAAATGGTCTTGAGGGATTTACTTACAAGTCATTTTATATGTTTTTAGTGTACTTACAATTTATTTGTTAAGTATTAGTCCAAATTAAGTGTTATTGATGTGTGTAACAATAAGGTCCTAATTTGTATTCACTTGTTTAAAAAATACGTAAACATTGTAGTTTAGTTTAGTCGGCACAATATATGCAAAAATATTCTTAACACTCTTTTGTGTATTAACATGCTTTAAAAAAGAGATCAAACAATCATTAGAGTATTTACATGGTAAGGTGTTTACCTTGTTGCAATCTCATTGATGCGAGCCGATTAGTGAGAAGTCATGTCCCGTGAGGACGTCATGGGAGAAAAATGTCACCACCAACACATCCGATTGTGGGGGTATATGCCTTCAGATGCTATGGTGGGCTCTGGGAGGCCCGGTTTAGAGTCAGACCACCCGATCCGGAGCCAAGAACCCCTTCCCTATTAATCTCAATTCACGTTTTAAGCGGAAACTTATGACGATCACAACTTAGAAATTGGTCATCCAAACAAAGAACCATCTGAGAAAAAACTTGAGTGAAGGAGGCCTCTAGTCGCACCCAAGAATTCAGGGTCATGGCATTCCTTGAGCCTTCGTGGCATAATTGTTTACAAACTACCTTTTCTAGGCATTCCTAGGAAATGAACGAAGGTGAGTAGTGATAATTCATGCCTCGACGTTGTGGCACCGAATCAAATGCACCAACACATCTATGTGTCCAGGTAAATGCTAGAGGAGGTGTCATTTTGGTGCACGATAATTTTGTTGCTTTCCGTGCTACTTCATTCAAAGCGTAGTCCCTTAAGAGCCTTGAGACCAAAAAATCGTTTAACTTTGACAGGTGATTACTCAATCTCTATGGCACCTAGATACGTCTCTTGGGATCCTACACCTCTACGTATGGACCCTATACAATAGCCTTTCTCATTTTTTTCCGTCTCCAATTGGTGCTCTCGCTGCCCTATTGTTTGGAAACTCCCAAAATAGTGCAGCTTGAGCCAAACAGTAAGGTCACAAATGCTATATTTTGAAAACAATGGGTCATGGAACCAAACTGACTACACCAACACGTCCGAGTGGCCAGGTAAACACTAGAGGAGGCATCATTATGGTGCGCGACAATGTCATTACTTCCGGGATACTTCGTTTGAGCGTAGTCCCTCAAGAGCCTCGAGACCAAAAATGGTTCAACTTCGACGGGTGATTACTCAATCTCCGTGGTACCTAGAGATGTCTTGTGGGATCCAACACCTTAGTGTAGGGACCCTCTAAAATATCCCCTCTCAGCTTTTTCCTTCTCCAATCGGTGCTCTCGTTGCTCTATTGTTTGTGAACGCGTGAAATAGTGCAATTTGAGCCAGTGTAAGGTCAGCAAACGCTATATTTTGCAAATAGTGGGTCATGGTACCAAACCAATCTGCAAACATGTCTAGGTGCCTAGGTAATTACTATAAGAGGTGTCTTTATGGTACATAAAAATGTCATTGCTTCCGGCTATTTCGTTCAAGTGTAGTCCCTTTAGAGCCCTGAGACCAAAAATTTGTTCAACTTCGACCGGTGATTACTCGGTCTCCGTGGAATCTAGAGATGTCTTATGGGATTCTAAACCTCGGTGTATGGACCCTCATACAATCCTATCTCAGTTTTTTCCGTCTCCAATCGGTGCTCTTGTTGCCCTATTGTTTGTAAACAAACAAAATAGTGCAGCTTTGAGCAAGTGTAAGATTGTCAAAATGCTATTTTTGTAAATGGTGGGTCGTGGCACCAAACCGATACGCAAAAAGTCTGGGTGGCTAGGTAAATGCTATAGGAGGCATCGTTTTGGTGTGCGACAATGTCGTTGCTTCCGGCTACTTTGTTCGGGCATAGTCCCTTAAGAGCCCTGAGACCAAAAATTGTTCAACTTCGACGGGTGATCACTCGGTCTCCATGGCACCTAGAGACGTCTCATGGGATCCTACACCTCAAAGCATAGGGACCCTCTACAATATCTTATCTTAGTTTTTTTCTCCAATCGGTGCTCTCACTGCTCTATTGTTTGCAAACACGTGAAATAGTGCAGTTTGAGCCGTAATGTATTGTCAAATGCTATATTTTACAAACGGTGGGTTGTGGCACTAAACCTAATTCACCAACATGTTCAAGTGGATAGGTAAATGCTAGAAGAGGTGTCATTTGAGTGTACGACAATGTCGTTACTTCCGGCTACTTCTTCGCTCGGGCGTAGTCCCTTAAGAGCTTTGAGACCAAAAAATTGTTCAACTTCGACGGGTGATTACTCGGTCTCCGTGGCACCTAGAGACATCTTGTGGGATCCTAAACCTCAGTGTAGGGACCCTCTACAATAACCTATCTCTATTTTTTTCTGTCTCCAATAAGTGCTCTTCGCTGCCATATTGTTTGCGAACGCGTGAAATAGTGTAGTTTGAGCAAGTGTAAGGTCACAAATGCTATATTTTGCAAACGGTGGGTCATGGCAAACGAATCGACGCAAACATGTCCGGGTGGCCAAGTAAATGTTTTAGGAAGTGTCATTTTTGTATCTCGACAATGTCATTGCTTTTGGGCTACTTCGCTTCGGCGTAGTCCTTTAAGAGCCCTCGAGACCAAAAACCGTTCAACTTTGACGGTGATTACTTGGTCTCCATGGCACCTAGAGACGTCTCATCGTGGGATCCTACACCTTAGCGCAGGGGACCCTCTATAATAGATTGTCTTAGTTTTTGTTTCCAATCAGTGCTCTCGCTGCCCTATTGTTTGCAAACACGCGAAATAGTGTAGTTTGAGCTAAAGTGTAAGTCAGTCAAATGCTATATTTTGCAAACAGTGGGTTATAACACCGAACCTACTACACCAACACATCCAAGTTGCCAGGTAAACACTAGAGGAGGTTTCGTTTGAGTGTGTGATAATTTCGTTGCTTCCAGGCTACTTTGTTCAGGCATAGTCCCTTAAGAGCCTTGAGACCAAAAAATCATTCAACTTCGACAGGTGATTACTCAACCTTTGTGACACCTAGAGACATCTCATGGGATCCTACACCTCGGCATAGGGACCCTCTACAATATCATGTCTCTGTTTTTTCTATCTCCAATCGGTGCTTTTGCTGCCCTATTGTTTGCAAATGCACGAAATAGTGCAATTTGAGCCAGTGTAAGGCTTTCAAATGCTATATTTTGCAAACAATGGGTCGTGGCACCAAACCTACTATGCCAACATGTTCGAGTGGCTAGGTAAACACTAGAGGAGGTGTCATTTTAGTGTGCGAGACTGTCATTACTTCCGAGCTACTTTGTTCGGCGGTCCCTTAGAGCCATGAGACCAAAAACCTTTCAACTTCGATGGGTGATTACTCGGTCTCCGTGGCACCTAGAGATGTCTCGCGGGAACTTACACCTCGGTGTAGGGACCTTATACAATAGTTTGTCTTAGTTTTTTCCGTATCCAATCGGTGCTCTCACTTCTCTATTGTTCGCAAACACACGAAATAATGCATTTTGAGCAAGTGTAAGGTCGTCAAATGCTATATTTTTCAAATGGTGAGTCGTGGGCACCAAAATGAATGCATCAACACATCCGAGTGGCTAGGTAAACACTAGAAGAGGCATCTTTTTGATGCACGACATTGTCATTACTTCCGGGCTACTTCGTTCGGGCGTAGTCCCTTAAGAGCCCTGAGACCAAACAACCGTTGAACTTCGACGGGTGATTACTCGGTCTCCGTGGCATCTAGAGATGTCTCGTGGGATCATACACCTTGGCGTAGGGACCCTCTACAATAGTCTGTCTTAGTTTTTTCTATCTCCAATCAGTGCTCTCGCTGCCCTATTTTTTACAAACGCGCAAAATAGTGCAGTTTTAGCTAGTGTAAGGCTGTCATACGCTACATTTTACAAATGGTGGGTCATGGCACCAAATCAACTATGCACACACATAGGGATGGCCTTATAAATAGTTATGGAGGTGTAATTTCGTTCCCTATGCTCTTAGTGCTTCCGGATACCTCCTTTGGAGCCAAGAACCCCCTCCACAGGTACATAAACCGTTAGTTGCTTCTCTTTTCTTGTAAAACAATGAAAGCTTCTCTTAGCTTCGAGAATATAAAATTCTCTACTAATAGTTCCAACCACGTGAAGGTGGAAGATTTTCACACACCACTAACTCCGCATAAAAGTGTTAGTCAAAGAAATTTAAGTCAATCAAAACCATACTAGATATATAAAAATACACAAATTTAATAAATATATGAACTTAAATCTAGAACTCGAAAAATTTTAACAATTCAAAGAAAATTATATATACTAGACGAGCTCATGTAAATTCATTCCAATGTTCACCATCATGATGTGAAAGTGGAAGCTTTTCTGGCACCACTAACTTGCATAAAAGTGTTAGTCAAAGAAATTTAAGTCAATCAAAACCATATACTATCTATATATACAAAATACAAGAATTTAATAAAATATATGAACTTGAAAGATTTGGTTAACAAATTTAAACACTTTAAAGAAATTATATATACCAGATGAACATGTCTAAATTCATTCCAATGAACCATCAGGTCGTGAAGGTGGAAGCTTTTTAGTACCATTAACCTGCATAAAAGTGTTAAAGTCAAAGAAATTTAAGTTAAATCAAAACCATACTAGATATATACAAAATACACAAATTTAATAAAATATATGAACTTGAAGATCTATTTGACAAATTTAAACACTTCAAAGAAATTATATATACCAGACGTGAGCATGTAAATTCATTCCAATGAACCATCGATTGGATCTACTTTGAATAACGGACATGATTGCTTCATGATCTGACTCTTGAACCTTCCAAGAATCTTGATATTAGGCCTTCCTTGATATCTATACACCTGAATCTTTGTTGCTAGAACTAGATGAGAATATAAAAGTATTTTTCTATGTGACTTAAAGTCTTTAAACACCCAAATAGAGGAATTTTTAATGGATACCATCAAGCCAAGTTCCAAAGAACTACCACCGAGCCTCGTAGGGTACTTAATATATTCGCCATCTATAACAGGAGAAGTCAACTTCTTTCTTTCCTCGATGAAACGACATAAGAAATAATATGTTCCTTCTTCATTGTCTTCTGTCGCAATAACTACAAACACATGTCCTACAAAAAAAAAAGGTTTCAACTCAAATTTAAATTACATATTAATTTCAATGGACATAACTCAATACAAAAATTATAAATAACCATTTACCTTGTCACACCAAAATAAAAATTTCATCAAATTCCTTGATGTTGCAACTTCATCTGGAAAACCAAATCATAATGCCTATGGAGGTTGATAACCGAGAAGCGGAGTTGAAAGGCCTAAATATCCATCCATCCACCCATTTTTGTGAATCACACTCAACAATGACAAATTTGATACAATATGCAAAAAACTCTAAATTTATTTTCCATGTGGCCAATGAAGTAGCGTTTGAGCTACAAAATGAGTGCATATCTCTTGACTCTATGAGTGTCATACAATCCTCGTAGTTAGCAATTTGTTGTTCCTCTATCAACTAAAAATATCTGCGAACTGTAGAATTTTCTTGAGAATCTCGGGTCATGTTGTCAATACACCATTCCACTATGCTCTTTACATTTTTCAATTTAACACCATCTTTGTACTTCAACTCTTCTCTTGCAAGAGCTCTTTTCACACATGTCCCTACACCATCATGCTCTCCTTTTCCATGTCTAACCTCGTGAAACTCTAAATATATTACACACCCATCTTGACGTGCATCCAAATTCATCCAATAAAACATTCATGAATTCTTAAACCGAGACGTGCACTAATTCGACCATATATAATGTTGATTGAAGCGGATGTCCCTATCGACAAGTTTCTATAAAATAACCGGAAATACCCTTGCATAAATTCAGTAGAATGAGTACGATCATCACTAATATAAAAGTGGCACTCTCTTAAATTTTTTTGATCATTCTCTCGTAGTGTCGGGAGAATGTATAAATGTTATGTGCACAAAAATGGCAACTGTATTGAGTTGTAATATTGCGATTGAACCTCCATTTGTGGTCAAATGTGTAATTCTCTGCAAAATCGATCACCAAAACTATAGTACCAATAGAAATGTGTCCTCGCATATCTTGAACTGCTCATCCAACCATCTATCTCTGTGTATGCCTAGCATATTGATAAACAATTTCATCCTTAAATTTTCTCATGAATTGAAAAACATGCATATGTTCAGTAACTAGCTCACACCGTTTAGACTCATTTCCATCTTTCAACTGGTATGGTATTGATTTATATTTATCAAACTCAACTAAATTATGTCCTATTGCACCTCCAATTTACTCATGGATGCAACTTTCCAATTTAGGTAATCCACCGCATGTACCATAACTTCCATCTAAACAATCCCGACTATATAAAAAGTTGTCCAACTTCTCTTTCACAAAATATCGTAGAAATGAAATCCCTGGAAGATATTGGTGGAACTTAAATGCCACATTCCAATAAAATAGTTTGAGAATGAAAATCAGAATGAATACATAAAAATTTAGCATAATGTATCGCAAATTCAACATGTTGCCTACAACAACAAGTGGTGCGAGCGTGGTTGATTTTCACATAGAATGGTTTCAACATTTCAAAAAAATGTTGACTAGTTTTAATTTCTAGATGCTCCTATTCAAACTTATGAAAAAATTGAGTTTGTGTCATATATAAGAAATTCTTTGCACGTGGTTCGTGATTAGTAGAACCAACTCTCCGCTTTTACAACCTCTCTTGTATTAGTGAAACTCTAGTGTTATCATGCCAAAATTGAATAGAAAATTTGCTTATAGCATTAGATATGTCTTTGTCCTTACACGGTGCTCTAGCGTAAAAATACCCAAAACTTGGTGTTTGTTGAGTGATCAAGGATATTACGTCTTTCAATTGCTTTCATTAGAGTTTTTCGATTAACTTTCAACATTTGAATTGTTTGCATAATCAAACGTTGTTTTTTTGTTGATTCACTTATAACACTAGTAGTGAGTAAATGACACACAATATTACTATCCTCAGTGCGTCTCTCTGAACCAACAATGTGAGATACATCATGAAGGTTTTTAACAATTGTAGAGGTTTGACCACATATATTAGATGTTTTCAATCCTAAGGTGTTTAATGTAGGTCTCATTTTATTCAATTTCATCAAACTAACCAACAACTAACATCTTTGGGAATCATTTAAAATTTCAAAATGATTATCCCAAATTTCAATGGATTTTCTTCTGATTTTTCATTTAGAAAGTTTGTTAGACATTGGTTTCAAAATGTTCTCATCAATTTCAATAAAATAATTAGTTCTATTATGTAAAATCCTAGGAGGTTTTTTTGTCAAATTTTACTTATCTACAGTTTCAACCTGAATTTCCTTATTCACATTTTCATTGCCTCCTTCAATTTCAACATCAAATACATCATGTATTTAATCCTTCTTCAACATTGACAATAAAAAATCTTCATCACAAGTATTTAATTTATCTTCAACATTGATAGTAGAAACATTACTTGGTTCCTCATTGCTTACAATAGTAGGGGTTGAAGATGAACCTCTTCTTGATTCATGAAGATTCTATATTCGCTCAACATTTTGAAATCTTTTTGCCTCTAATTCGTCTGGTGTTTTTTTCCTTATTGACTTCATTTCTTGTCTCCCATGATGTTTTGCTTCTGGTGATAAGAAAAATGTGTAGAAAGCAACAAAATTTCACAAGAATTGCATAAGAAGGCCAAACAATAAAAAATCACATGGTAATTAGAACATTGGGATGCATGTAAATATGATTTAATAACTACGATTGTGCTTTATAAACCATGATCACGATTCTAATATTAACATCGCAATCGCGGTTTATAAAGTGTGATCGTGGTTCTATCTGTATCATCAAATCTAACCCTCAAGGCTCAGAAATCTTT
>CM031244.1:771398406-771580906 GCA_018340775.1 Taxus wallichiana var. yunnanensis
CTTCCCTTTTCTTCTTGACCTGCGTGGAGATTTTGTTTAGAAACTTTTCTCTCTTTCTTGAGCTGTCTTTTATCCTTCCCACGTGGTCTCCTTGTACATAAGAAACAAACAAACAAGAAAAAACAAGAAAAATATATTTTAATGGATTGTTTTCTTTCCTCTCCCATGCGTGGACATGATTCTTTTGGCTGTGTGGACTCTACTCCTTTGCAAATGCGTGGATTTAGTTTCCTAGGCACGTGGACAGGATTCCTTACCAATGCGTAGTATTTTTGCTTGGAAAGATGTGTGGTGGACTGTGTGTGATGGAAATAACCTCGAGATTTTTCCTTTTACCCGCGTGGACACTCTTTGATCAATGCAAACAACTGATACGTGGTATTTCCTTCACTTGGGTGATGATCTTCAACTATCCCTTGGCCAATGCGTGATAATTTTTGGATTGTCTAATTTGCTTGTATATTCCTCCTTATGCATTGAAACTCAATGATCCCTCCATGCCCTTCATGGAAACAACATTATTTATATTTCCTTTTTTAAAAATTCATCTGTTGTTTTCCTCTATAGGCATGTGAACTTTTTGGACTATTTTTTTGCTAATTTTCCTCTTATCTTACTTTAAACAAAAAGATGCGTGGAAAATACTTTTGTTGTTTGGAATGTGTGAATACTTCCTTCTTGCTCCTGCATGGCGATTATCCTTTGTTAGAACATGGACATTAAATTCCTCCTCTCAAACTTCTAACAACTCCTCCCTTCACATTGGTCTTCTTCCTGTTGTGTAGTCATGCACATGAAACAGACTTGCGTTGAAACTTCCACCAATGCGTAGCTTTTAAGAACTCCTGGTGAATGCGTAGTAATTCGTTGAGGGATGTGATAAAATATTACTCTGAGACGTTCCTCCAGAAGAAATAAGAAGAAATTGGAAAGCTTCGCATGACTCTTTCCAACGAGTTTGACTGGAAGGATTTTATGAGGATTTAGGAAGCTTCCTCGCAACCGTTTCTTATTTGTCCCATTAAAACAACTTCCCTCTTTCCCGGGTAGTGGCATTAATTGCTAGGGGAAGTGGGGAAATAAATTGCCAATTGCCAGCGGAAATGGCAAGGCTAGCTGGCAATCCCCATTTTATTTCCCCATGTGGGAAATCGGGAGATTTTTTTGCCCGTTTGCCAATTCATTGATTTGGCAATTGGTGGAAAAAATCCCACAAGTGGGAAATTAAAATAAATTTGCCAGAAAGGGGAAATCTAGGTCCGGGAAGCCAATTTGGCATTCCCGACAATTGGAAGCAGAAGCTTACTTCCCTCGCAATTAAATAAAAAAAATTCGAATGACTTTTAATAATTATTATATTAATAGTTATTTAATTAAAAACCCCAAATTTAATAAAAAAATGATTTTATCAAATAAAGGATAATAAATTAATTAAATATTAATTAATTAATTATTAATGTATTTTAAGACCTAGCAGGAGGAGTTCTTGCCCGAAATGGACGAAACGAAGATCGGAGCGATAAAAAAACAAGAGACGATCACAATGAGAGAGATAAATCACACAAAGTAACACTTTTGAAAAATTTCAAAATTTCCTTTTTTTTATATTAATTTTGTGCAAATCAATATTAGTAAAAAGCAGACTTGTAACCCATCCAAAGTAGAATTCAATTGTGTTAAGATGTATGTTTTCATGTTGGAAATTTCTTCCATTGGTTGTGAAGTGCTAGAGGTATCTTTCATAGTACTATTTTTCCTAATACTTCCCCTTGTTTTATGATAACTTCTGCATAACTCAACAATCTGTTAGAGGGTAAGCTTATTCACATCTCCTCTTCCCATTAGGTTGAGATATTCCCTAGCTTCTTCATCTAGTCCTTTGAGAAAGAATTTTTTACTTAATTCTTCATTTAACTGATATCCACTCATTCTATGGATAAAAAGGATTCTCGTTTAAGTAATCTCCCAATTTCTCATTTTATTTTTGTCGTATTTGATAGAATTCTTCCTTTCTATCCTTTCCTCTGTAATAATCCTGGTATTTGTCTAGAAAATAGGTTTCCATTTCTTCCTAGGAATGAATGGAGTTAGGTTCTAACCCCATAAACCATCTCATGGAATAATCCTTGAGAGTAGAAGGAAAGAGTTTGAGTTTCGATTTTTGTAGTCATATGTCCGACATAATAATTTGAACAAAAAAAAAAACTAGTATGGGTCCTCTCGTGACATTCCTCTGAAGGTAGGCAATACAAATGGATAAATGTTCTTCATAGGGGATTCTTATTCATTGTTTAGGAGAATATGATAAGTGCAAGTTTGTCCCATGTGTCTTTTCCCTTGAAGAGGATCTTCCACTCATTCACTAATGTCTCGTGAAGAGATTGTGTAAATCAAAAGGATTAGGATATGTTGGTTCCTTGGGAGGAAAAGTAGATTCAGATTCAATTTTAATTTCAATTTCAATTCCCCAAGTGTTGTTATCAAACTCTTCTATGTTCTCTCCACTTGGTGTTATGAGTTTATAATTCCTAGGTATGTATCTTCCCTAGCATCCCGAGGCCTGTGCATCAACTTTTATATTTAGAAAGAGGTTGGGAACGCTATTAGTTATATATTATTGCTTCAATGACATAGTCCTTGACAACGGTGCCAAAAATGATGGGTTGTTGTGATGTCCAATCATTTAATCAACCAATTTGAAGTTGATGTCATTTTAACCAAGGATTTGTCCAAGGCAGCATGCAATGAAGAGAAAAATACATAACTAGTGGTAGTGGTTCTAGTTCTCATGGGTTTTATATGTCCTGTTTGAACTTTTTCTGCTTCACTAAACTAACTATTGAAAATAAATCAACTTATAAAACTACTTGAAAGTAATAACTCTAAACTACTAAAAGCAATAACTTTAAACTTCTTAGAATTAAATAACAACACAAATAACATTTAATCTACTAAAACCAATGTATAGAAAAGAAATGCTTTGCAGAATGAAGTTACTCTGAAATGAAACTTCCTAGAATTGAAAACAATATACAATGAAGTAATTGTTTGATGCTAGTGCTTTGGATATGATTATTTTTAAGCACACTTCGAATTCAAGAATGTGAGAAAAATATAAATCTAAAAACCAAAATAGCCAATTCCTTTCTCTCCCTCGATTGGATTGATGACACAATTTTCCTCATAACAACATTCTTTTATTTATCAAAAAGGAGTTTCTTACAATAGAACTAGAAATAACTATAATTGCTATATTACTTGTGCTCCTCTATCCTATTACATTATATAAATCTTCAACTCAAGAAAGATAGGTATTTTGTAGCTAATTTCTCGCAACACATGCCTAGGAATCTAGGCGGATGGATATGAGAAAAGTTAGGGAGTGGTTACATCTCATACAAGAAATAGGAACCAAATTGTTTGTTTTTAGTCTTCATTAAATTCTCATGAAATGATCTTCATGATGGAATAAACCTCATCCAATATTGATTGTGACACCTTGCATTTGCGGTTATCATGAATTTATTGACCTGCACACATCACGACGCATCTATTCAAATCAGTTAGTTGGAAAAACATTAATTATTAGTCCACATAATTCAACAATGATAAGATGAATTATTTCTCTACTTTGGACTTGATCAATCAAACCATCCAATGCATTGATTAATGTTTTCAATAGAAAAAGTATATTATGATTTGATGATTAATTGAGTCAATTTATGGAGTCATCAATGAAAAAGATAAGTTTATTTTGCATTTAAATCATATAATTTTTTGTTGCAATTGTAAAAATTCCATTTTGAATAAAAAACCTAGGGTAATTTTGAAACTTTAGTGTAAATTGCTTATAAAACCCAAATTTTGAACACATCTACATCCTAGTGAACAATTTGTATAAAATATAGAACAAATCATGTAGAAACTAGAGGGAGAGAGAAAGAGATGGGAAAAATAGGTAGAGGGAGAGGTAGAGAGATATGGAAGAGAATTAGAGGGGAAGAGAGGGATAAGTTGAGAGAGAGCTAGAGGGAAAAAGAAGGGTGGGATGCAAGGATGAATTAGGCCTTAGGCAACCTAGGCAATTGTCTAGGGCACAAGAAGGAGAGGTTGAGAGAGGGGCAGTAGAGGAGAGGGATGAAGAGAGAAAGGATAGAGGGAGATGGGAGAGAGATGGAGGGGAAGAGAGGGAGAGGTTGAGAGAGAGAGAGGAGAGGTAGAGGGAGAGGGGGAGGGAGAGAGTGAGGGAGGGAGGGAAGGAAGGAGGGAGAAAGTGAGGGAGGGAGAGAATGAGGGGGATAAATGTAAAGAGAGGGAGAGGGGAAAGGAAAGAGAGGTGGAGAGGGAGAGATGATATGGGAGAGAGAGGGAGAGGAGAAGAGGGAGGGATTGAGAGACATGTAGAGGGGAAGAGAGGGAGAGGTTGCAAGAGAGGGAGTGAGTCAAATATGGAGGGGGAGAGGGGAAAGGGAGGGAGAGGGAGAAAGGGAGAGAGAGGGATATGGGAGAGAGGTAGAGGGGAAGAGAGATATAGGTTGGGAGTGAAAGATGGAAGAAAGGGAGAGATTGGGGGAGGGAGGGAGGGAGTGATAATGAATAAAAGAGGAAAGGGGAGAAGGGAGAAAGAGAGAGGGAGGAAGGTAGAGAGAGGGATAGGGAAATAGACAGATGGGATAGAGAGAGGAGATGGCACTCGTAGGGTAGATGGAGAGAGGTAGAGGGGAAGAGAGGGGAGGTTGAGAGACAAGAGAGGGGAAGAGAGGGATAAGTTGAGAGAGAGGGAGATATGAGAGAGGTAGAGGGGAAGAGATAGGGGAGTGATGTGCGTCTAATTTATGGGTTTGAAGCACTAACAAACCATTATTTAAGGAAAACTTAGTACAACTTGTAAGCAAAAATGAAACATGTATTAAAAGTGTTGTATAATTTTCAACGTTACGGAACCTTATAAATGTATTAGAAGTGTTGTATAATTTCAATATCGTATTCATATCTTTATTTTTTTGCATGTTTTATTGATATTAGAGACGACGTGGAGTTATGGGTCATTTGATTGACACATTTATGTGTGGAGCCTTTAGCGTTTGTGTTTTAGCACAACATGACATGGAGGAGTTGACGACCCAACACGACATCCTTCCACATTTGCATGTCCGCTAACCTCTATGCACCCACCATGAAGGTATTGGTTTATATTTTATGATGTACTTAAAGAGTATTTTTTCATATTTACAATTTTAATCATACAACTTTATAATGACATGTCCATTGGTATTTGGGAACATCTTCGTAGCAGAGTTGTCCCTTGACATCCAGGACCAACCATAGAGGTATGATTTTATAGTTTTTAAATACAAGTTTATTTCATTTGATTGATTAAATTTATAGTATTTTAACTATTTATTATCATTTAAAAATAATAACACTTCATTATGATAGGTCTACTTCGTTTATAGACTTAGAAGAGGATGAGGTGATAAGAGTACACACCCTTCGGTGTAGTGAGAGAGATTCATCTGTTCGAGGCATAATTATTTTGTTTTGTTATCAAATTGATTTTATTTAATTCAATAATGACAACTTATAATTTATTACAGATCCTCTTCGGTGCATGACCCTCTCAACCTACTCCAGCTAAAACAAGAAAATATAGACGACAAAATATCCTCCATCTAGCTCAAATGACCTTCTCCTCGATTCAATAAGGGGGTATGATGAGGAGGATGACACACTTGCTTTGCCATCTTCGGATGATGAGAGACTCTCTCTCACCTTATTCACGATAGGCATCGACACAAAGTGAGAGGGGCCTTATGAATGAATTTGTTAATAAATAGTGTTGGCAACATACTAGAGGATTTACGTGGAAAGTATGTATTTTAATGTTTTTTATTTAAGTGTCTTAATTATTATTTTTCAACTTATCTTTTTACTATTTTTTTAATGTCAAACTTATTCATTTTTTGTTTTATTAATATTGAATAAAATATGATATTTTTAACCTTTTTAATTTTGGGTTTCAAGTATTTCAAGAAAAGAATTGTTGATCAAGTGCACAACATATTCAAATCATATTGTCACAAAGAGTGGAATGAAATCCCAAAATAAAATTACAAGAGATTAATTGATTTAACTTGTGCAATTTTGGGAGTGCACACTATAAAACAAGATTAATAAAAAATTACAGACATGGGTTTAAGAGAATTAAGAGGCATATCAAGGTAATTTTATTGTGTAAATAACACATTAAAAAAACAATTCATACTTTTTACTTGATTTAATGATATTTATACTATGTAACTAAAATATGAAGGAAACACTGATATGGAGAGGAGACGTCTTTGATCACACAATGTACTTAAAGAAACTTAGAATTACCTTGCGACAAATGGCTCTGAAAGGAGACTAATAAGGCTGCGAGTTAGTTTTTTTGAAAATGGTAAAAGTTGGGAGTTTTGATAGAACCCACATTCTTGTACAAGAAGCCCAATAGGCTTGGATAAAACAATAAAGCGTTATAGAAAGGAAGCTCCTGTAGCAAAAAAAGGGAATCCCAAAAAAGCACACAAGAAGCAAGAAGAAAGAAACGGGAAGACTATGACACCCATTGTTGCAGTTGCAACTAGATTACTTAGTAGAATCCCTTACATGGGATCGTAGTTGCATAGTAGGTACAAAATAAGTAGTTTTTTTTTCCTTTTAACAACTCTGTCCGATCGTCACTCCAATTAGGATCCACATATTTGTTTGAGTGAGTTGGAATCCGAATCACGAGGAAAGCCAAAAAAACCATCATTGGGATTCTCGGTCATGAAACTGATATTAGGGAAATTAGTAGGCTGCACTGGAGGCAACGTCAACACCGATCAACCATAATCGCCCCAACAAAGGTTGTAGGTTAGTTAATCTTGAATTTATGATATCTGAAATTTTAATTTTTTTAATTAAATATTAAAATTAAATAATGGGGAAAAGTAATCAATTATTAGGTTATGAAGCACGGGTAAGAAAAAGAGGACAGATGGCCCATCGAATGGGACAACACAACTTCACGGAGTTAGTAAACAAATTTGTAAGTTCAATATATGTTATTCTATTATTTTATTTCATCATATAAATTTTTGTACGTAAATTGTTTATACACATTCATATCTTTTTCATTTTATTGTTTTTGCAGAAACCCATTATAATAGACTTGTAATAAAAAGAGGTGCAAGTAGCATTAAAATCAATGGGTCGAGTCAAATGAATTCGCTTCATTGAGCCAATGAGAATTTATTTGTGTTGATAATTCGTGTTGTTTAATTAGTTGTGAGTTACATAAATTTTAAATTTAAATAGTTGTAAATTTTTATCATTATATATTTGCAGGTTGATAGACAATGAGAGTTGGAAGAGGAAGAAGGGGAACGAAATCGGTAAAAAAGAACGATGAGGACGAGGACGAGGACAAGGACACATAGACTAACACCTAGGCACATATTGATTTGTTTTGTAATTTGGAAGGGAATTGGTCCCTTTTTGTAATTTCCAAATGTAATATACTATACATTATTGTATTAAAAATTCACAATATAAATATTTTGTTTTTTTATTATGTGTAACATGTGTTTATTGTACTTTTCATATGCAAACCAATATGAAAATATTTTTCTATGTTTTTAATAATCTCATTTTGTTTTAGATTAGAACCCTCAATATATTATACAATAATGTAATATACAATATATAATTTTAATTATAGTTATATATGTCGAGAAATTATAGTAAATAATAAAATAAATTCAATTTCAAATAATATATTCACATTAAAACCAATAAAATCTATAAAAAGTAATACATATAGTAATTAGTAAATCAATTAATTATTTTCTAAAAAACATTGACCGAGTTTTGTGGCATATTTGTGCCACACAATTTGTGACACAAAATTGACACATTTAAAGATGTCTAGTCGTGTCAAATTTGTGTCACATTTTTGCCACGAATTTTTGACAAAATATGTCCAAAATTCATTTGTTACGCCCTTAACCTATTGCTTATATTAGGATATGAGTAGACGACTTGTGGCTTACCATATCATTTTATTATATCATTTATACTTTCTCATGCTTAATAGGTCGGCCTTGGTGATGGCCATAGCATATGAATAGTATATATAGGGGATTGTAGGTAGTAGTTCATTATCATTTGAGCATTTGAGTCTTATTATATGGTTTGGAGGTTGCCCCCTCGAAGTGGCGAAGCTATTATAATTGCATATTGAGATCATTATTATGAAATATTGTGTTATTTGGTGTTCTATTGCTGCTCATAATCTAAATTATACTAGTAATTTCATTACAAGTGGTATCAGAGCTGCGATCTAGGCCAAAATTAGGCAAAACCCTAATTTTTTGTTTCCACAATATATTTCGAACCAGAGCGAATTTGTAGGAGATATTTTTACCAGAGTTGCAAAAAATTTCAGGTAAGCTTCCCTAAAAATTTCATAATTTTTTGATTTATTTTGCACAAGTTATTACAAATTTATGGTTTTTTCATAAAATCGCTCCCTAGGGTGAAAATTGTGGAATTATTTCAAGTTCTTTACATTTTCAGAAATCTCTCAAAAAAATAGTATTAGTATCTTCTCTGTGTTTTCTGTTCCTGAAATTTGTATCGAAACCCTAAACCCTAAGGTTTGATTTCATGGCGGGGCCTTCCACAAGAGCAAAAAAGAATCCGGTTACTCCGGGTAAAACCCCAGATAAAGAGGGGGTAGTGATTGAAGAGAAGGAGTCAGAAGGGGTAAATACATATTCCTCAACACTAGGGTTTACCTCAGTTGATCATAAGGTTAGCCAACTTGAGTATGAGTTGCGAAATGTACAATCTGAGATGGCCTTGAAAAGAGACAACCCAAATCAATCATCGGTTGGATGATATCGGCAACATGTAAAGGGTAAACAAGATGGCCCAAATCTGGCCTATATCAACCAACGAGGATCTTCATTCAAAATCGGGACAAAATAACCATGTTGGATCACTTTTCCACCCCAATCGAAATCCAACTTATTCACAACCATGGACCATGATGTCGAAAGTGGATATGCGCAAATTTGATGGTAAGGATCCCCCAATTGGATAAATCAAATGGAGAGCTTCTTTGAGCCACATCAAACACCATCAGGACAAAAGGTGACATTGACATCCCTATATCTTGAACCTGACCAATTCGTTTGGTATCGACGGTTATGTGCTCAGAGGCAGAAGAATGGTCTCAGTGTCACTTGGACAGTTTTTACTGAGGAGTTGCAATTGCACTATAGTTCCAGTGTTTCAGAGAACTAATTTAGTCAATTAGCAAAGTTACGACAAATAGGATCAGTCAAACATTATGTGCATCAATTCTAGAACATATCCTTAAGGGTGGAGAATATTCCAGAAGATAATCTGAATGACCTATTTCTTGGGGGTCTTAAGGACCACATCGAGCATGAGGTACGTATGTTTAATCCACTCAAGCTTTTGATTCTATTATCATGGGACATTGAGCGAGGAAAAAGTTCTTTGTAGTAGGGGCCACCTTTCATTAACACCCGAGACCCTAGTATCTCTTCCCCTTCATTTTCAAGGCCAATTAGATTGACTCCTCAAAAAACTCCTCAACAAAAGGATTATGTTTTAACTGTGATAACAAATATGGACTGGGACACAAATGTGATGAGAAGTAGTTATTGTATATTGATGGAGGTAATGAGGATGATGAGGACGCTGAAATTATAGGAGAGGTGAGGAACTAGTAGAAGATGAAGTAGAGGATCACCAACCTACAATTTCTTGCCATGCATTGTCGTGTATTAGTACTCCTCAAACACTCAAGGTTATTGGCTATCTCAAAAAAGCAAGGTGACAGTGTTTGATTGACTCGGGAGTACTCATAACTTCATATATAGTAAGTTAGCTACCCGCCTCAATTGTTTTATTTACCCAACTCCGAAATGCAAGTTATGATTGTGGATGGTGGGACGCAAGTCTGCAAGTGCACGAAAGTGCCATAGTATCAAGCTTTCCATGGGAGACTACATGTCGACTCACCTATGTTTACTATTTTGTATGGGAGGGCGATATTGTCTTGGGTGTCCAATAGCTCATAACCTTAGGTACTATAGAAATGAATTTCCAAGAATTGTTCATGCGATTTCATTTAGATGGAAGGACAATACAATTGAATGGGATGATAGCTAAGTCTCCACAGATTATTAGCTCTCATCGATGCGAAGGTTCTCGAGAAAAGAGTAGATGGATTTATAGCAAAGTTATTTTCCATATAAGTACAAAATACGAGTCTTGATGCCACCCGATCTTCTTGAAGATTGTTGATGCTCACTCATCTTTTTTGATGCAATTCCAAAGGTACTACCACCGAGTTAAGGATCATGATCATGAGATTTAGTTGATTCCAGGGAGCCAAACACCTAACATCAGACCATATAGATACCCATATTCCCAAAAAAGTGAGATCGAGAAAATGGTTCAGGAAATGTTGAAGGCAGGTATCATCAGGCCTAGCCAGAGTGCATATTCTTCACCAGTGGTCATGGTACGTAAGAAGGATGAAACATGGAGGATGTGTCCAGATTATCGAGAACTCAACAAGTACACCATCAAAGATAAGTTTCCTATTCCAGTAATTGATGATTTACTTGATGAATTGCATGGTGCTATTTATTTCACAAAATTAGATCTTCGTTCGGGGTACCATCAAATTAGAATAAAAGAGGAAGATGTTCATAAAATGGCTTTCAGGACTCATGAGGGCCATTATGAGTTTTTGGTAATGCCTTTTGGTCTTACAAATGTGCCTTCAACCTTTCAAAGCTTGATGAACATTGTTTTTAGGCCATTTTAAAGGAAATTTGTATTAGTTTTCTTTGATGACATATTGATTTACAATAAGACATGGGAAGAACACTTACAACATGTAAATAAAGTGTTGGAAGTTTTGGAGAAACATACTCTCTATGCAAAGCCATCCAAATGTTCTTTTGGTGTACAAGAGGTAGAGTACTTGGGTCACATTGTATCCCATGAAGGCATCAAAGTTGATCCTCAGAAGATCAAAGCTATGGTGGAATGGCCAAGGCCCAAAACTCTAAAAAATCTTCGTGGGTTCCTAGGACTAACAGGGTACTATAGAAGATTTGTGCGGGGATATGGTAGAATAGAAACCCCACTCATTGCATTTCTAAAGAAGGATGCCTTCCATTGGACAGATGTAGCCACTAAATCCTTTGAGCAGCTGAAGGAAGCCTTGTGCAACACCCCAGTTTTGGCTACTCCCAACTTCTCAAAAACCTTCATTGTTGAATGTGACGCTTCAGATCAGGATTGGGAGCAGTTCTAATGCAAGAAGGAAGACCAATTGCATTTGAGAGTCGCCAATTCAAAGGAAAAGATTTTTTCAAACCCGTCTATGAGAAGGAATTGATGGCTATTCTTCATGCGGTCAAGCAATGGAGGCCCTATCTCATGGGTAGACAATTTAAGGTAAAAATTGATCATGATAGTCTCAAATACTTTTTGGAGCAAAGGTTATCATCTAAGGAACAACAAAAGTGGGTAACAAAAATGTTGGGTCATGATTTTGAAATCATATACAAAAAGGGTAAATAAAATGTAGTAGTTGATGCATTGTCCAAAAGGGATACATCCGCAGATGCCTTACTATGTGGAATGTCCATGTTGACGGCTGATTGGGTGGATGAAGCAAGATTGGAATGGGATTAAGACAAGGATACACAATCTCTAATACAAAATATCAAGCAAGGATCTATGACATCTAACAAATTTGAGTGGAAAGGTAATGCCTTATGGTACAAGGACATGTTATACTTGAGTAAAGATTATAAGTTGAAGCATAAGATTCTTGTAGAGCTACATGTCTCACTTGTTAGAGGACACTCTGGGTTTTTGAAGACATATCATAGAATAAAAAGAGAATTATTTTGGGAAGGACTCAAGGGGGATGTACAAAATTTTGTATCAAAGTGTTTAGTGTGCTAATAGAACAAAGGGGAAACAATTAAGACACCAGGTTTGTTACAACCCTTACCAATTCCTAGCCAGAGATGGGAGGAGGTCTCCATGGATTTCATCACCGATTGCCTTGTTCAGAGGGTAAGAATGTTATTTTCGTGATTGTGGATAGGCTCACAAAATATGCCCATTTTTGTGCCCTATCACATCCATTTGCAGCTAGTACAAATGCTGATCATGCTATTTTTTTTTGGAGACAGCTTCAAAGGCTACATGGAACCCCAAAGATAATTGTAAGTGATCGTGATCCTATTTTTACAAGTAATTTTTGGACGGAATTATTCTCATGTTTGGGTACTGCTAGCTCACAGTTCATCTTATCATCCTCAAACTAATGGGTAAACGAAAGTGGTATCTATGTTGTTTTGTATTAGATAAGCAGGAAAGGTGGATTAAATGGCTACCACTTACAAAATGGTGGTATAACACATCTTTTCATACCTCTTCTCAAATGACCCCATTTTTATCATTATATGGTTACCATCCACCTTCTATCACTTCCTCATTGAGGGTGTAAACTAAGGTCAGAGATGTTGAGGAACACATTCAACATCAACAACAGGTTTTGGCTAGTTTGAAGGAGAATTTAGCATTAGCACAAAACAAGATGAAACAACAAGCAGATCAACACCGTAGTGAAAGACATTTTGAAATTGGTGATTGGGTTTTTGTATGTCTCCATCCTTACAAATAGATGTCCCTAAAGCAACAGAAAAAGGACAACAAACTTGCTCCTAAATATTATGGCCCTTATCAGGTTCTATAGAAAATTGGCAGTGTTGCTTATAAACTAGAGTTGCCTCCATCTTCACACATACACCCAATATTCCGTGTTTCATGCTTGAAGAAGGTTATTGTACAAAAATGTGAAGCCCAGACGACAGAGTTACTAGAACTTGATGAGGAAAGAAGAATCATTTTGGAGCCGAGAAGATTCTGCAAACACGTACTAAGAGGTGAGAACCAGGTTACATTAAGGAATATCGATCAAGTGGAAGAATCGAGCATAGAAGATGCAACCTGGGAGGATGAAGGTTTCTGTAGCAACATCCAGGATTATTAAACGTTGAGGGAAACATTGGTTTGAAGGGGAAGGGCATGCAATGCCCTTAACATATTGCTTATATTAGGATATGAGTAGCCGACTTGTGGTTTACCATATCATTTATACTTTCTCATGCTTAATAGGTCAGCCTTGGTGATGGCCATAGCATATGGATAGTATATATAGGGGATTGTAGGTAGTAGTTCATTATCCTTTGAGCATTTGAGTCTTATTATATGGTTTGGAGGTTGCCCCTCAAAGTGGTGAAGCTATTATAATTGCCTATTGAGATCATTATTCGAAAAATTGTGTTATTTGGTGTTCTATTGCTTTGATCATTATCTCGAATTATAATAGTAATTTTATTACATCCTTTAAAATGTTGATTTTCGGCGTAAAATTGACTCAAAAAGTGGTATTATAAACACTATGTTGTAGTACATGGTGAGCCAATAAAACTCTTCTATGTACTTCAAACTCAATTCCTTTTGATGTAAATTGTGCAACCGTTCAACTAATGAGACCGTCAATCTACCAAAATGAACTTAGCCTTGAACTTTTGTCACGAATCTAACCCAACTTTTGGTCTTGTCTTTGCCTCTATGTATTCTCTTGGTTTGCATGTGTTACCACCACAAAGATGCACAAGTCTTTAACTTAGTACAAACAAATTTTACCTTCTTAAGAAATTTAATACCTTTGTATTTGAAGTACTACATTTCTTTAATCTAGTTAATGAGTTCTTTTGGATCTAAGATCCTAAAATAAATTGGGACTTCTATCTTTAGCTTGTTTCCAATCCTCGTGATCGCACACAAGAATCTGTCATCTTTCTCATCAACATGCATTGCTTCACATCTTGCTCCTCAAGTGCTCTTTTCATGTGCTCATCATCGCTTGCATTATCAATGATTATCCACTGTTAGCACTCTGTATTATGCGATTTCCATAGCCTCCAAACAAGCTTTTACTCCTTTCATCATCTTAGCCAAGTCTATAAGTCTTGGCACTCTATTTGATTTGGCGATTGTTTTATATGTCATCACTACTTTCATCACAATCACTTACTCAACAAGACCATGATATACACATACCTAACAACCCAAATGCTTGAAGGTGCCTTCGACTACCTTTTACCCCCACACACTAGTATGGAAAGCAATAAATCTCAAGATTGCTCATCGGTGATGTTGTTACACACCAACACACCAAAATTTGCAACAAGACTTAAAATCCTAGATAGTAATTGACATCTACTTCATACACCAATTCTTTCAATAAGACTTAGAAAACCTTTCTTTAATACCACAATGATACAATCATGGTTATGGTGCCCAATGAAGGGATGCCTTTAATCACACAAGCCACAAGTCCAAAGTTAGATTCCACCAAAGCAAGATCTCAAAGACAACTTTAACAAGAAACAATGAAATCTTCATTTATTAATATGAGGAAAATACTACATACTTAGAGACAATGAAAAGACTCTGTAAGAATTCACTAAGAATTTCAATCCTATGTCCTATCCTAAGCTTACAAAATCTGTAAAGCTTCTACATTACTTAATTTGGCTCAATTCCATAACTTCACAATATATTTTCGAATCACCATAGAAAATTCCATCGAATGGATTAATAGGTAGATGCCTAACACGTTTCTTGCTCCCTTCTACTTTTATAATTTGTAATGTCTCAAGCAAGAGAATAAAGATACTTTTGCAAGTAAATATTCCTTACGAAAATTCCTCAGAATTCCTTTGATCGCCATTGATCATCCCAATTGGTTTGTGGGTATCTTCCCATGAAATTTCCTCTGTCATATCAAATTGCACCAAGTTATTCAATTTTTCCTTAGACAAGAAAAATGGATCAAGGTCCACGTGTGCCAATCTCAAGTTTTTTTCGTTCGGGCATTGATGTCATAGCTTGGATTCTTTAGTGATGCACATGGACTTGAGGTGGATCCTAACAAATTGGATGTTCTTCTCAAATGGTTTTTTTTTCTATTATAACTAAGTTATGGAGTTTCATTAGCCTTGCAAAATTTTCCCTTAAGTTATTCTTTGGCTATTTAGAGATTAATTCACCTGTTGCATCAATTGATGAAGAACAAAGTTAACTTTTGGTGGACAAAGGAACATTGTATTGCATTTAACACATTGATTTTTTTGTTTTCTACACATGTACTTGTATTGTTTGATCTCTTACAACCTTTTGAGATCAAGACAAATGCCTCATTGTTTGCACTTGGAGTAAGTAATTTGAACCAAAATGGTCATCCAATGGCTTATCATTCTTAAACACTCTCTATGTCCAAGCATAACTACTCCGCTAATGATAAAAAATTGTATGCATTGGTGAAGCTATCAAATGTTCAAAACACTACATTTTTTTGAAAAGAAACCATCGTGCTCATTGATCACTTGTCTCTACGCTTTATTTAATTTTAAAACAAAATAGAAGAATCTAGATATATGAAGTGGAAATCCTACTTATTGTGATCATATAAGGCAAATAGAGGAACACAAACATTGTTGTGGATTGTTTGAGCCACCCTCCTTTAGTTCATTACAAATTCACACCTTTCCATTTCGTACATGGGTTTCTTAGTATGTAGATGATCCCTAATTTAAGAAGGCCTACAATAGTCTCAAACATCCAACATCTTCAAACCTAACACTTTTATAGGATATTCACATCAAGGAAGGGTTATTATACACATTTGATAAGTTGTGTGTTCCCTACTGATCACCGCACTTCTCTTCTTAAGGAGGCGCACTTAAATCTCTATGGTGGTCATTTGGGTAAGTGGAATATGCTTCTTGATTTTCAATTTTTCTTCTATTAGTCTCTCATGCAACATGATTTCCTTCACTTCTTGAAGTGTTGCAACCAAAATCTAGGATTGAGTTGTCCTTTTGGGAAAACATTTCCACAAACTTGGTTAGAGGTTTTATGATGACCATTTAGTGCCATGATTGTTTTTTTGTTCTTTCCAATTACTTTAGCAAGCTAAGTTCATTCCCTATTTCAAGACCAAATTTTTGAGTGACTTAGCCCAATTGTTCTTCGACTTAGTTTTATGATCCTTTGCTCTTCCCACTAGAATTGGATCTGATTGTGACTCATGTTTTGTGGGAAATTTTTCAGTGTTCCTTATGGAAAATTTTGGGGCTCTCTTAATTTTTCATCATCTTCCATCCATAATTAGATGGTCAATTTGAGGTTTTCAATCACACTCTTGTACAAAGTCTCGAGATATTCCATCATACATCTCATGTCAAGTGGGATATGAGCCTAACCCACATTACACTCTTCCACTAGTCATTCCCCTTTTGAGATATGTCTTGGTTATTAACTCCGAATTCCTATAAGTTGCCTTTGTCTTTGCATGTTCAAATAAAAACATAGCTTCAGAAAGATCAAGGTAAGGTCATATCCTTTGTCCAACATTTTTTATTCTTCAATTTCTAAGGTTCATATTCTTCATACTACTCAAAATAAGCAAGAAAAGTTCATGGATTATCGTGGTGTCCCTGATAATTTTTAGGTTGGGGATAATTGTTTTTGTACTTATAAAAATGTCAATTCGAGGCCAACGTACACAAAAGATCAATCCTTTTTGGTATGGGCCTTATACTATTCTCCAACAGATGTTTGAGTATGCTTTACGAATTGATCTTTTAACACACTCGGGCATCCATGATGTTGTTAATGTTGGTCTAATGAAATTTGGAGTAAGAGCTTCCCATTAGCCACCTAGAAAATTTTCTTCTTGATTTCTAGTTGATGTTAATTGATTTTTCCACATGAATAATCGTTAGGCTTGACATGATTCACTACCTCCTAGACCTTGTGGCAAAACAAGGTTAGTTTCTACACCAAGCTTGGTGGATTCTGTAGCATCAAATCTTGTAGTATTTTCCTTCTCCTTTGAGAACATTGGAGTAATTTTCTTTTATTGCTGGGATGGATGATTAGAATTTGTAGAGTACATTGTAATCTAGGGTATATACAATATTTTAGGGATGAAGGATAGTCTTATGTTTCATAATTTTATATTCCTATATTTTATCCTTGTAATAGGTGAGGTTTTATCACTCTTAAATTTGTCATGTTGTTAGAATCACTTAGTCTAAGATAATTATTTTTATGATTAATTATTTGTATGATTGTCACGTTGGTTGCACCCACAAAAAAATAGTATTTGAGAATATTTTAATTTGGCATAGTTTATGCCTATATATTACTTGTAATTTTAAAAATATTTAATCGTGTTTGCAAATATATTCATGTCACACTTTTACTATAAACCTCTTTATCATTATTCTTGATTCACCCTCGGACTCGTTAATTCTTAAATTTTGGGAGATCTCTTGTAATTTCTAGGCAACGAGTGAATATCATCTAAGATAATTATTGTAGTTCTAATCAATGAATCTAGAAGTGTGTTATTTTTCATACTCAAGACTTTAATAAACAAATTATATTTAGCTAGAGTTGGAACCTATTCTTTAAAGGTTGAGGCAAAAGACCTTGTTCTAAATGGCCGTGTGGTTTTCCTTCCGAGAAGATGAATTTTCTATGATGTTCTAAAGGACTAATTATGCCTTTGAAAACAAAATTATAGAGTTAACTCTATTGGATGACTCTGTATTTATTAAAAATAGACTATCTTAATGCCAATTTTGTTATACAATGATTCAAAGCACAAACACAACAAGAGGTTAAAGACCCTTCAATTTAATCTAAATTAAAAATATAAACATAGTATATGATAAATTTAGTTACAAATTCCGCTAAAAACTTAATTAAATTTATTTAATAGCTTAAAGAATATTTATACACAAATTAGTTCCTACAAAATAGAAACTACCAAATATCTCTCAACTCATTTAATCTAAGTAAATCCCTAAATCTTTCACTCTCCTCATTTTATAATGTGAGTTGTTATCACAACATATGTACACTCATATATCTCAATATATTTTACACACTTAAATTATTTCAGTCACAACTTTATTAACCTATGCAAATATTCACACACACATTTATATCTACTCCTTACGTGTGAGTATTAAACATGATATTCATGGTAATAATATCGTGTGAATACTAACCATGACAACTTTTATGATTAACACTAAGGTAATGCAACATGAGGACTAACCCAACAAAATAACACTAGTACACATTGCTTTTAAATGATATTTCATTGGAATTACTCACTAGAATACCAATGTTATTCTAATGGATTTTATGCATTTATTATGTCGATAGGCGTTCCATTCTAGCGTGTAGTGTTTTTTATTGTTCGACACATTTTGATAGATGGAGAGGAGTGATTGTGTGACCAAAACATGCGACTATGCATGGATTTTCCATTGTGTCAATAAGAATATTTTTTATTTATTTTCTTTGTCATAAACAATAGTTTATTTAGTTGGGCAATTAAAAGTCTCTGTCATAGGGGTTAAATTTGATGCTGCTTAAACATTTATTGTTATTTTAGTCATAAAATACTTGTAAATATTTGATATAATCATCACACGTAAATTGCATATTTAAAATGTGACCATATTTTTTATGTAAATTTATATATAACTTATAAATATATATTTAAATTAATTAAATAAATATAAAAATAGTTTTTAAAATTAACATTGTTTTGTGTTTTTGAAGGGTAGTATTGAAAAATTACCGTCACCGAAAAATTATTTGTGAGCATAGGTGGACATCAAATTTAACCTTTGCTCGAATGGTGAGAGTGGCGGTCAAGTCACCCCAGGTGTAGATGTATGCGATGAACGGAAGAGCCTATCCCTTACGCACATTTGCACAAGTTACATTGTGAGAACAAAAGTATTTTCCATTACATCACCGTTAATTTTGTGAAATAGATAACAACACATTACGTTATTACCTATATAAGTAATAACGTAATATATTGTTATCTATATAGGTAACAACCTAATGCGTTGTTACCCACAACACATTACATTATTACCTATTCTGTCAAACTACCATTAGTAATTTTTTAAAAAGAATAGGTGCCATATTGTTTCAAACGTGAATTGGGGCACGGAGTTTGCAGGTTTGAGACCAGGTTTAAAGTTGATTGGAATGATCAATTTTTGGTCAATGACTGAGAACCTGCGTGATGGATAGGCGCCACAAAATGAACCGCCTCAAAGGGACGAAATATTGTCATACTATTGTTGACAATATCCTGCAAGCTGCACAGTCGTTTTGCACGATATTATTGGTTCATATTTTTCTCTACAGTAATATGGTCATCCACAGAGCCCATGCGTGACACCTCCATCACATCTAAGACATTGTTGTTGGAAGCAGCATAACCTAGCTTATCCACCTTATTTTATGACATATATTAGGCATTTATAAATTGCAGAAACACCCATGGAAACAGAGCAACTAGGAGTATGGCGGATAATGTTAGCAGGCTCAGAACAGTCGGTAATATTTTGAAGAATTTTCCTCCCATTTGACGTTTTCAGCTTAAGTTGCTCTTTAAGTCTATTTTTCCAGACTGTGTTTTTGAGATTCTAAAAAAGTTGTTTAGTTTTGCACTTTCCCCAGTAACATCTACATTACCATATAATCCTTTTCAAGAGAAATGAAGAGAAATAAATTGCTTCTAATACTCGCTAATTAGATTATTTCTAGCATGCATGATAACAACTTGGGTATAATATTTTGTATGAGCAATGGATCTATTTCTATAGATGGTTCCATTTAGCATATATTTGGAATATTAAGATAATCACCTCAATAGATTTGTTTTAGTGGGGCGATCTCACTTGTATCTCATTTGAAAACCTTAAATTATATCGTAAAATGGGAGGATTGTTTGGAGACATGGTTGGTGACGTATATATAATGGCATTGCAGATGGATTTGATAAGTTTTGCAAAATTAGACTTTGGATTTGGTTATATAGATATATACATTTGGTTTTTCTCACTTAGTAATTGTACATGGTTCAATAAAAAAAAATAGGCATGCACACGTGGAGAAGAAATAAGGAGAGAAATTTGCAAACATCTACAAATACCACTAATTATGCAAGCTACATATTTTTTAGATTTTATTCTTCTTTTTGAAGTTAAATTTAAATTGAAAAAATGAAATTATTTCTCATGGGTAATTGGTGGCCCTTCATAGGTTTCTCAAGTCAAGTGGGGTTTTGTCATAATTTACGTAGATATACAATATCATGAACCAATTTTAATCTTAGTGTATTGATATTATAAACTATTTGACAAGCATGAGATGTTTGACACACACACACACACACACACACACACACACACACACACACACACACACACACACACACACACACACGCACGCACATGCTCACGCACGCACGCACGCAATTTAACGCACGCAATAGCACGCATGGGATGTTTGGCAGTGGAATTACGCACACTAGAGATGTACAATATCATGAACCAATTTTAATTTTAGTGTATTGATATTATAAACTATTTGTATGTTTCACACACACACACACACACACACACACACACACACACACACACACACACACACACACACACGATTTTATTCTTCTTTTTGTTAAATTTAAATTGAAAAAATGAAATTATTTCTCAGGTAATGTGGCCCTTCATAGGTTTCTCAAGTCAAGTGGGGTTTTGTCTCCCATGAACTTTTAATTTTAGTGTATTGATATTATAAAGGATATGAAGATGAGATGTTAAGTGTGCTCAATTTAAAGCGTTTCAGGCATGGGATGTTTGGAGTGGAATTATAGAAGTTATATTTTGTTTCTAGAGGTCTATTTGTATTTCACACACACACACACACACACACACATTATTTATATGTACTTGTATTGTAAGATGTACAATGTCTCCCAAAGTTTGGATATGAAGATTTCCCTCCAATGAGCATATATTAAGTATGGCGTTAATTTGGTTGTAATAAAATAGTTGATAATGCGGTGAGGTGCGAGAATGTTCAAATTTCAATAAGATTGTTGGGTAAGATAATGCAACAAATTACATGGTATGCCAATTTATTTTGAATAAACATTAGGTGAATTAGGATGAGTTCGCAATTATTACTTTTATAGAAATATAGAACTCCAAAGTAGGTAAATATATGCGTCAATGAAACACAAAAATCACACTTGTTACTCGAAGATTATATTTATGTTGATGCTTATTTTTCAAGAAGGAAAGGTTGGTCACAGAGGTGATCGATTTCTTGCAATTTATTCTTACATTGGGTCAACCATTTGACCAATCTTGATCATTGATGTCATAATTGCAAGAGAAGGGTTAAGATGTCAAAGATGATGGAATGCCAAAGATAATGGGATGTTCATTGTCTGCGTGTAGACACCAAGTTTTCATCACCTTAGGTAACCCGCCTACACCCCGTACACACACAATTAAATCACTAAACTTTCTTATTTTAATCATATCCTAAATAGTTACCCTCATCCTGTAAAATCATAAATTTGCCTCGTGTAAACCTATTCTAACCTCCGTAACCATCTAAACTCAATTTTACCCATTTTATCCAACCCCTAACACCCTAACCTCCTCACCTCGCATCCCCACCCATGAAAGCCCAAGTTGGAAGTGGTTAAAACCACTTCCAATTTGCTTTCCCCAAAAAAATTGGATCGTCGGCGATCCTAATCGATCGCCAGTGATTATAATAGAAGCTCAAAGCTCTGTTTCAAGATACGTAAAGGTTGCAGGTGAAGCCTTGCTAAGCTAGACAAAGAAGCGACATTATCATTAGCCTCTGACATCCTCAACATTCTAGCCAAGCTATTAGATATCTACAAACCTCTCACTATCACCTGCAGGTCTTCCCACTTCATTCTTGTGTCCAAAGTAAGTACATTGTCATTTAAATTATTTTCATTCTATTTACGCATCAAATACAAACTAATAAAATCGGTTTCTAGCCTCTTTTTGTCAAATATCTCATTATCAAAATATCAACCTTTCACAAGGATCGCTAACAATGTGTCGATCACTAACGATCTCTCGATTGCCGATGATCGTTGTCAAATTTCAATATTTTATCGAGTTATTGTCATAATTAACATTTTTATCCAATCAATTATGGTATAATCAAATTGTCTCACAAAGCATGTCTCTCTGAGATAATTGTTCCAAGTCTCTCTCACCCAATCACCAAGGCATTTACAATCTTCGATCGTCTAGCAAATTCTTGTGTGGGAGATATCTGACATCCTCCATGAACTCACTTTGTACGCCATCACATTCGTACCAAAATTTGAGGACATTGAAGAGCAGTTCTAGATCCTCCACAAAATACGAGAAACAATCAAGGAGTTCTGGTACGATTAATTCGAAGACTTTGAGCTTGCCATAGCCCTAGCCTGGGCCACTTACGAAGCTAAACAAGGTCTTACTATTCCCTTTGAGTTTTAGTTTTGTCATTATTTATCTTATTATCTTTATCAACGCAAATTAGTTGTATGAAAACGAGCTAACACCCTTTAAGGAAGTCCCTTTGGATTTCTGGGATCAGCACTTGCCGAGCAACTCGTTATCATATTTGTCTAATATATTTTTTCTAGTTGTCTTTGTTTATAGGTCTTCTCGCTCAGAAAAAGGAGTGTTTTCACATTGCCCAATACCCATCATCCTTACATTGCAACTTTCGATGCAAGTATTGGTAAACCCTGCTCATTTAAGTTTTAGGTATTTTCAGCATTTGATAGCACCAACCCAAAAACTACCTTGAACATTCCTAGCTCGCCTTGATGGGACCTTTTTCTTTTAGATTTCCTTTTTGCTTTCCATTTATTTTGTTGTTTATTTCATCTAACTTTTTAGGTCGGAGCGCATTATATTGCTATTGCGTAAAATCAACAATTAAAAATTAAAAATGAAAAGCGATCACAGGTACGTATTTTTTCTATCATTTTTTATTTTTGTATTGCATTTGTGTGTTTGTCCTCATCAAATCGATATTTCATTTGGAAGTTAAAATGAACACTCATCTTTTCCTGATCACAAAGCTTAATTTGGAGTTGAATAATTGCATCCACTTAACTCCCTTCACACACAACCAAACCACATCAAAACATAACTCGCATTTAAACACTCCTAGGTGGACCTACTTAGATTTCATCACCAAGAGGATAAGTTGACTTGGTGTTCTGGTTGAGTATAAATAAGTTGGTGGGCGGTATATTAGCTAAGCACCTAACACCCTTATCGTTGTGGGACTATGAAGTGAGGGGTAGGCCCCAATACCATGCCTCGTACTGACACCAACACAAATTTGGGCCTCACATACCTTTGGGTATATCAAGGAATCCATCCTTTAACATCACCTGAAACCAACCTTAGACTGCCATTTCCTAGTACCTTTCTAGCCATTTTTCACATTTCATCTTTTCTTAATATAATCAAGATAATCAAAAATTTCTCTTGTGTGACTTTTCTATGTTATAGTAATCAAACATATACCTTTTCTATTTAGTGATTGTTTGTTTAGTTCATGGTTCTAACCAAGCAACAGTCTCATCTACAAGACTTTGACAACATGACTAACCATTTCCAACAATCCTTAGAAAATATCCAGTCTCACCTTGAAGACATTCCATGCCTAATTGACCAATACCGATCATCTTCATCACCTCCAACAGCTGATCAAGAACCCCCACACTCTCCTAGTAGTCATTCACCACATCAGAGATCCCAGATCCACCTAGTCCTCACTTTTTCAATAGTGGTGATCCAGTCTTCATTGAGATTCTGGATTCAAACCTCGTGGCTCTCAACACCTATCTTGTTACCTAAGGTATTCTTCTCCAACAATCTCTACCTGAACAATGACCTCCTATCTCCAATGTCACTTTCGACCTTTCCCGGCTTGTGGAACCTAATCACAAGCTGTTCATTCAACAACTTAGTCCTTATTGACCGCCAGGTGGACCAAAAACCTCGGCCCTTGCGTCATCCTATCATCACTTTTGACCTCAATGTCATTTCGTCACAAGATACAACCAATCAACATCCATATTCCTCACCAAACTCCTCATTAGGCTCGTCGTATTCACAAAATAAAACGAACATGTCTCCCTCCACATCTAGCCCCATAGCTCATAAGTGACTCTACTACACCTCCCGTAAGCTCTGGCTACCATCCCTAACACAAACCCTCTTATCTTGTCACAACAATTGACCTTTGTAGTTTAGAGTTTAGTCATGTCTATGTGCACGTCAACGCCCTTATCAACACTAGTTCTATTGCTAACACACATCCTTCTTCACAATAGGTATCGATCACCCCTATTTCAAAAATTCACACTCACTATATATCTCAACCATCCCAACCACTCATCAATACCTCTATCCCATCTCAATATATACCACAAAAATCTCAACCCCTTATCCATACTTCCATCCCATCATAACATATACCCCAACAATCCCAACCCCTTGTCCATACTTCCATCCCATTTCAATGTATACCCAAGCAATCGAGCCTTCATTGACACCTCAATGCCAATCCAATATTAATACATTCAACCCTCATAACCTCTAGTCTCACAACCAACATATAACATTCCCACAAGTGTTCCTATCCAACATAATATCCCTTTACTATATCAATTATATTAACAAGAAAACCCACATACATATAATTAACTTGGCTCATCATCATTCAACCCCAACAATCATCACAAAATGATCCTTTACAAGCATTGATGAACAAGATCTAAAGTTTAGAAGTTGCCTCTACGGGTCCCAAAACACCCTCTCCTACAAAAAAAATTGTAATAAACCTATCCATCCGTCTCGTGCCATAAAAATCCTATCCTCTACACTAGGAACTTCCAACTTCCTTATATTCTATAGTAAAGAAGACCCTCAACAAAATATTTGAGCCTTCTGTCACTCTTGTTATCTTATTTGCACACGACTAGGACCTCATGCTGAGAACATTCCCTATGTCCTTATGTTAGGCATACATTAGATTGGTATAACAGTATCCCACAATACTCACTCTTCTCCTTCACACAACTTGTGCAAATTTTCTTAGAACATTTCTCGATTAACATCACTCGTAAAGTTACCATTCCCGATCTTTATGTCATCAAACAGGTTTGAAAACGAATCTATTGCAGATTTTTTCACCCACTAGAGGGGTATCATTAATCAATTATCCTTATCCCTCCCACAAACCAAATTAATTAACTTTTTTGCTTGTTCTTGTGCTAAGCATATATCATCAACATTGCAAATCCAATCTTTCTAAACGTTTGAAAAAGCCTTTACTATGGCTCAAAACTTAGAACTCCGCACCCTTGAGGACGGTAGGGTCAAAATCAGATCAAAGAATCCTAAACTTGATTCCTCGTTCAAACCATCTTCTAGTCATGATAAATCTAAAACTTCAACAAACATAGTTTTCGTAAAAGCTACTTCCAAGGAACGTTCGACTCCTGAATGCACTCATCCTCAATGAAATTATACACCAATCGGTTAATCCTACAACGTAGTTTTCAAAGTGAACTCCTAACTGCATATATGATCACCCTTCCTCATATTCGCCCTATTGACACATCTATTTCAAATCCCTCTTAGTATTGAGAAAATGATTACTATAAATACCATTGGGTCAAGGGTCACAACATCAAAAGGTGTCATTCGTTTAGAAACGTCCTTCAGACCTTATCGACAAAGGTGAGTTGCAAATGGATAACCCAAATGTACCTCCAAATCATAACTTAGACGTCTTCAAAAACCCTTTCCAAACCATGCCCCATCCACTAGTCAACCCTAATCCAATGTCGTCCACTCTCATCACACCATCAATACTATCAAAAATCAATCATCCACACCTTCAACATCTTCAACATCTAATGCTCTTATCACATAAACATCATATGATCCGTATATGTCTTCAACACCTATTATTTTTGTCACGAAATGCCATCTAATTATACACATCGTCAACACCTAGTGTTTGTGCCACGAAGCACCCTCTTGAATCACACAACTCCTTTAACCTTTCCTCTAACAATACCATGGATCCATCCACATCCACCCCGTCTACTTAAAACTAACCTATGACCTCTTCAAAAGCTTTAGAAAAGAAACCCATCATACAAACCATGAAGAGCTCTTACGAAGACCATGTCACTCGACACTATGTCCGAGAATCTCAAAAAGTCCACTACATGGCCTCCAATCCCTCCATCCAAAAATATCAATCATACCACGAAATCATACAATGACCTCAATACAGGATCCAAAGTTATTTTCCTTTATTCTGGGGCCATGCCCTTGTCAAGGTTTAAAGTCAGCGTTACATAAAGTCCAGATCGTTCCACAACCGACATCTAAACATGTCACGCAAAAAACTATCCCTTCAACACCACATTACATATCATCAAACGAAGCACCAATCCCCTTAACCTCAGCCTCCATAGGATACTATGCAAAAATCCTTGAAAATCTTATGCAACGATCCATCATGATGCTACCTTTTCTCAAGCCATCTCACTCTCGGGGATGGAAACCGTCCTGGTACAAATTTGAAGCATTTTTTTATTATTATCAAACACTAGGACATTGCACATAGGATTTCAAAACCTCCACGCTTTTATTTGAAGCCTTGCTAATAAAGGAATTCTTCCCATAGATCTAGAAAAACCAAATCTATTCAAAATAACCCATCAGACCTTCAAAACCATAACACCTAAACCATCACTTGACACTTTGCATCTATATCTAACAAAGGCGGGCCTCTTCCGAAAAAACCCGCTTCATCAAATTGATGTAGTGCGTATAACTACCAGAGCTCGTGCACAAGATCCTAAGAATTCAGATAAAAAAATTCCAAGGTCTCCATCCCTTACACCTGCAAAGACTCTAATGCTCCACCCTCTAAGATAAATGTATCTATCCTCACCGCTTCACACACTCAATCCACCATACTTCAGACATAATGCCATCATTAAATAGCTGCATCAAGCTCTAGTAAAGATGTCCCTTTATGAGCTTGTCCAAACCTCGCCACAACATTGACAAGCAATGATTGAAACACTTCAATCCATATCAGTACCTTCAGATGATCCACATCCATTTGCAAAACTAGTTGGTACCCTCAAAATGTTTGTCGCCATCTCTTTTGACAATTCCAAAATCTCCTCTTTACAACCGAAGATCACGACATTCCGCTACTCATTACCTCCCAAATTGATGATAATCTTGTTAATAGAGTTATGATTGATGATGACGCCAATATCATTATTATATCATCACACATATTTGGTCAACTTCAATTACCTAGCATTATTGTCACCTAACCACATACAATACTTGCATGGCTTTAACGACACCGTTACCCCCACGCTAGGCAATGTTATTTTACCCATCAATTTCAGCGTCAAGACCCTTCATGAACTCTTCTACCTTGTAGAAGGAGAGTTTCAATACAACATGTTATTAGGTCGACCCTAGATATGGGCTATGCGATGCATTCCATCCACCCTCCATCGATGTCTAAAATACGAACATGAAGGTAATACCTTCATTGTCCTTGTCGACCTAAACCCTTTCAAGGCATGTCACATGACGTATTGACCTAATGACATTCTCATTCCAAAGACAAACTTGGGATACTCTAATGAATCCTCTACTAGTTCATCCATCACCACATCAAAATTACCAGATGAAACCTCCTTCAAAGATGTCATGCAATGTCTTTCACTAGGGAGTATCGTCTCCTTACCCTTAATTCCCTTCCTACACCTAAAAATTACGAAAGGTTTGATAGAAAACCAATGTATGAACCTAATGTTAGAGATGTTATGTCCTTTCTCCCTTCGCATTTTAAAAATAATCTCGCCTATAGAGGGATTGATTGTCCTTCTCTCAGTATTGTAACAACCAACATCACGTAAAGTCATTCATATCAGATTTTTCCTTCTTATATAACCAAGCCTTCACACAGATGTACCTTCATCATTTTTTCTGCAAAGGATTTGGCCTAGGACGTTATGAACACGAAATTCATGACCTAATCCTTGATCATTCCCACAAGCCTCACGAGAAATACGGGTTAGGTTTGGAAAGACCTTCTCTAGAGACCTCTGCAAACACTTGTATTTGGAACCGTGACAAACATGAACCATCTTCTCCATATTCATATGACAACTCCTCGACACGATGACACAGCTTCCATCCATCCGATCTTTTTAAAAATTTAGGACCACCTACTTATCGGACTAACAATGGTGCCAAGATCCTTCCACTCATGTTGCTTGAAATGGCAGAGAGAAGACTCCCCTACCATCGATGTTTTTCAATTCCATGATGATCAATAAATAATTTCCTATATTGGGGCATATGATCATTACCATCAAAATACTCACACCGACACATCCACACTTCTTAACGAATCCATTATCAACGTTAACATAGGGACTCCGTAGGATCCTCACATAGTCAAAGTTAGTCAATCCTTATATTTAGAAGAATTGAAGTACTTCACCACCTTCCTCTCCAAACATAGTCAAGCCTTTGCATGGTCATATAGTGACATGTCGGGTATTGACCCTAACATCGTCATTCACAATATTGTCACCTATCCTAGTGCCAAACTTATCAAACAAAAACTATGTAGGATCCATCGCATAGCCCTCCTTATCAAAGAGGAGTTACAATATCTTCTCTCTGCTAACTTCATCTTACCCATTGACTATCCACAATGGGTCTCTAATATTGTACTGTGAATAAATCCTCCGGAAAGTTACGCATCTACACAATTTTTCAAGATCTCAATCTCACTTATCCCAAAGATGACTTTCCTCTTCCTAACATCGACCAACTCATTGACCTCACCATTGGCCATGAAATGTTTTCCCTTATGGATGGATTTTTTGGCTACAATAAAATTCTCATTACTACCAATGATCAACATAAAACATCCTTCATTACTCCTTGGGGAATTTTTGTTACCGCGCCATGCCCTTCGGACTTAGAAACACAAGGGCAAGTTGTCAACATGTTATGACATATATTTTCCATGATCTCATTCATAAAACCATAGAAGACTATGTTGATGACCTCCTTGGAAAATCTAAGCAACATAGGGACCATCTCGTTGTCCTTGAAATTATTTTTCTTGACTCATTTGATACTTTCTTTGCCTTAACCCCGCTAAGTGTGTATTCAGCGTTATCACTTTATCATTGAAAAAATCCTAGGGTTCATCGTTTCTATCAGGGGCATTGAATTAGACCCTACCAATATCAAATCCATCATCGAGAATCCTCATCCATCAAACCTCAAATAGCTTCGCATTCTCCTAGGAGGACTCTAGTCGTTCTTCATTTCAGCTAGAACTTTTAGACTGTTGTCAACCTTTCCACCATCTCCTTCAAAAGGACATACACTTCAAATGGGATCAAAATTGTCAAAAGGCCTTTGAGGACCTCAAAAAATATCTCTTATCACCTCATGTGCTTACACATCCACGTGAGGGGGAGCCCTTCTATTTATACATATCCACTACTAGCCATGCCCTAAGTGTTATGATAGCACATCAAGATGAGAAAGTTCATGAACATGCTATCTATTATATAAGCCACACTCTCCATAATTATGAGACCCATTACACTCGAATTAGAAACTTTTGGTGTTCCTTGTACTTGTAACTTCGCCACTATCTACTTAATCATAAAACTTACGTTTCACCGCTTTAATCCCCTTAAAACTATGCATTCCAAACCATATCATAGTGATTGTATCACTTGATGGCTTATGCTCATGATCGAGTTTGATCTAGAATTCATCCCACAAAAATATATTAAAGGACAAGCCATCGCCGACCGTTGTCGAAGCTCCTCTTCCTCACAATCAATTACCTCATGAATAATTCCTTAACAAATCCATCAACACCATCGATCAAGAATATACTCCTATCAAAATGACACTTTTCTTCAATGGATCTAAGTATTAGCAGGGGGAAGGTGTTGGTATCATTATCGTACCTCCCTAGGGGACTCCTATCCCTCTATCCTTTAAATTAAACTTTGAATACACTAATAACATGGCCAAATATGAAGCTCTCATCATGGGCCTCCAAATCGCTATCATGTTTGGTGTTCAAATTCTAGATATCTACAGAGACTCTCAACTCATCATCAACCAAATCAAAGGAATTTATCAATGCAAAAATGAAATTCTACAAAAATATAAAACCATTGTTGAATTCCTCTTAGAATCCTTTGATCATTACACCATCCAAACAATTCCACGATCTTCTAATAAATTCGTGGACACCATGGCCTCTCTTGCATCACTCATCCCCATATCAACCGATGATTCCAAACTGTTCGTTGTTGTGTATAGAATTGATTAACCATCTCACACCAATGAAATCCCTTCTATCAATCTCATCGAAGATAATCAAACGGAACTCTGGTACACTCAAAATTACGACTATCTTTTGGAATCTAAAATTCCCTCTAACCTATCTAAGAATGTTAAGCGATATTTTCTTCAATGTGCTACTTGATACGTCATCGTAGGTGGTGTTCTCTACAAATGTGGATTTGATAGCCTCTTGTTACGATGTCTCAAATCCCATGAATCCACTAAAGCTATCCAAGAATTCCATGATGGTATATGTGGTGGACATTTTAACGGTATGGTCATTGCTAAGCATGTCTTACGGATGGGCTACTACTTGTCCACCCTCAATCAAGATTATTATGCATACGTCAAGAAATGCATTAAGTGTTAACAATATTCCAATCTCACTCACATTCCTAGTCAAGCTCTACAACTTGCTCAAGATCTATGGCCCTTATCACAATGGGGACTTGACCTCATCGGTCTCATCAACCCTAGTTCATCACAACGACACCACTCTATCATCACAACTACTGAATATTTCACTAAATGGGTGGAGGCTATTCCCCTAGTCTCTACTAAAGAAAATAAAATTGTTGACTTCATCTATCAACACATCATATGTCACTTCGACATCCCTCTCAAACTAATGGAAAATCTTTCAAGAAATGGAAAATCTTTGATCTTTGAAAAAGGAAGTTAAGAAATTATGTGACACTTTCAACATCAAACTAACCTTTTTATACCTTTACTATCTACAATAAAATGGACAAGCAAAAGCTTCTAACAAAACACTCAACAAAATCCTCATGAAAATTGTCGACCAAGCAGGTAGGAATTGGCATCTCAAAATCTCGTTTTCTCTTTGGGCTTATCAACTAGCATCTGTACCCCTACATGTGCTATGCCATTCTCTTTAGTCTATGGATCCGGGGTGGTACTACCCCTTGAATTTCAAATTCCTCTCTCCGCATATCCCTTGAATACTTTGTCTTTGATGAGGATTATCATCAATAACGTTTAGCACAAACTCGAATTGATAGATGAACGCCACCTAACAGCTCTCGAACATCATCATGTTTATCCCAAATGCATAAAACGAACATAGAAAAAACATCTCAAAGAGCATGACTTCAACATTGGTGATCTTGTCCTAAAATAAAATCAAAATGTTACTACTCTGGAAAGAAGTAAACGTGGAAATTTTTACGTTAAGTGGATCGGTCTATATGTCATCATTCACAGTATGGGGCGGGAGTCTATCGTGTAGCCTCCTTGATGGTATACAAAAGGAACCTTTGAATGCATTACACTTGTGGCCTTTCTATTGTTAACATATATGTTTCATGACATTAGTCACATCAAAGATCTCATTTCATCACCAACTTTTCATTTTAGAGGTGATTTGGAAGCATGTGGTCTACCGTCACTACCTTATAATTAAGACCTTAAAGATGAGCACCACAACTTTGTTCATCACATCTTTCATGGACAAGTTCTTGAGAACCCCGCACATTACATCCATCTACCTTTTGTCTACCGATTGAAAACATGTTATGGGGTACACATGTGTAGTTTGTACACACATTTTTCCACTCCTCAAAATGGTCTACTAAGCCTTCCCTATAAATGAAGAATATCTATGGATTCCTATTATAAAAATATAGATTATCCTTCGAAGGGAAGTAGTCAATAAAACATAGACCGATCCCTTGAAGGATGACTATCAAAAATAAAAAATTATAAAATCAAAATTGTAGACCACATCTAAGGATGGCTTACAAAAAGGCTTCCTCCATCAACAAACCTTCAGACACAAAATCATGCATTAATATTATTATTATACCTCATTGTGTTGTTTTACTATATGGATCTTGTGTAAGAAAAGTATTCACTAGGAAGGGATTTTTAATCCTATTGTCATTCACACATTTGCATTTTATCTTGCACATTTTTTCATTCATATACATAGTTCTAGTCAGGTCACGAGGGATTCATGTCTGGCTCACTATCTTGTCATCATTGTCCCTGACATGAGGGGACACTAAGCCGAGTGCACCGTGTCCATCTTAGGCACCCGTGTCCTCTTTATGTTTGATATTATTTTTGACATTTGAACTATATTTTTGGTTTTACCTCTCATCTCTTGAGACACTAGTCCACATGCTCAATTATTAGTCCATGAAATTCAAATAAGAGATCCCTATATAAACACAACATATATATCATTATAAGGGAAGACAATTCTTATCAAGGGCTAACTATCTACATGTGTAAGGGACTGCATTTGGGCCCATTACTTTGCATACACACTACATAGGAAGGGGATTTAATTCTATTCCATTCACACATTTGCATTTTTATCTAGCTATTGCCTACTATCTTGGCATCATTGGCATGAGGGAGACCTAAGAGTATATTACACACACAACACATACATATTACTAAAGTCGAGATGTAGTGCAATGCTCAATTGAAGTCCATCATCGTGGTAGTTGAGGTAGTCCAAGCATCTTTATTTTTAGGATTTGATGTCTATTTCGGGGTTTTGCGCAGTCTATACATCATTGCAGTTTACACCCTCGAGAGATCCAAGTGCGATACATATTACTAAAGTCGAGAAAGTGCGAAGCTCTAGAGACCATATCGGAACTAGGTTCCAAGCTTTTCTGTTAGACACCTAATACCTAGGGCACTCGTGTGTGCCCGTGTCCCTCTCCAGGCGCCCCATCCAACCATTTCTTCCTCTACTACATTTTTTTGTGTTTTGTTGTGGTAGTCCATGCTTTTGTTCCATCACATTGTCCATTCCAAACTCACTATGAGGTAAGATAAATTTAGATAAGTGCCTTACCCTTCTTATTTCCTTTCATAGTTACATTTAAATAAAAAAATTAGCATTTATATTCCATTATATATCATTTGTAGAAACTATGTACATCTAGATTTTTAATAAAATAATATGATTTTATCAAATCATTTTGGTGAACCCGTAGCTTATAACTTCTTTCCCTAGGATCGACTAACTAAGGATAGCTCTTCTTTTTCTCGGCTAGTCATGCCTCATGTGAGTGTTAATCCTATCTATGATGAAGCAACCATAGCTGAACTTACTTGTGCTAAACCATAATGTAGTTCTTCCAGATGATACTCAAAGACAACTCTTAGCTAATGAATGCAATGTGCCTACTAGCTTTGATCATTCTACCATTGGCATTGTTTTTGATCCAATGAGCTTTACTCGTTGTACACCTTGTTATATAGTTAGCCACACTCCTCCTATTATTTCTAATGAGAACTTAAATGATGTTATTCTTAGTTTCATGCTTAATCTTGATGATAATGTTTTAGCTAACAAACAAGAAGATAATAAACATGTGCATGATTCTACTTCTCATACTAGTTCAGATAATTCTATAGTTGCATCTCATACTCCTTCCATTTCTGAAAATATTTCTCATGATGTACTACATATTAGTTCTCATCCTCCTTCATTATATGTTGATGATACACTTAATGACATCCTTGTATATGAATCTTTGTTTGATTTTGATGAGACACTTGATAGTCATGATTCTACTTATTTGCATACTGCTAAGTCTGAATCCCCCACTCCACTTTCATATTCTTCTAAGATTGTCTCTAATAGCATGCATGATTCATCTCCTTCTATTACATCATCTCCTAATGATTAGTGTGCCCTTAACATCGACATCTTCTATGTCTACTCTTGACATTCCTATGATCGCCCATAATGGAAAATTACAACCACTCAATACATTATTTCCATCTCCTACTATTCCTCCACAAGACATCTTATCACTCATGCATGTTGTTTTCCAATTACAATCACAAGTCCAATCTCTCACACTAGAAAGCAAGGCCTATTATGCTTCTATCGATAATAATTATTTGCATGGAAATCCTATTCCAAAAAATATTCACAACTCAACATTCCTTAAGGATTTCATTATGCCTACATTGATCCATAGGGATCCGTAAAACACACCACTTCATCGCCCATCAACACCATGAAGGAAAATTAAAGAAAATGAAGGAAATGATGTAAACAGAGGTTCTCGATGGGGTAGCGGTCCCAGTAATTGGCCTCCCCAGCCGGGCGGTGGTCCTGAAACCGCCGGTCTTTTCAAGGCGATGGTCTTGAAAAATATGAATAGAAAGAAGCACTCGACCGTGTCTCTTCCTTCCATTCCCTTCCACATCCTCTCGGTGCACGAGAGGACATGGGAAGGCCTATAAATGCGTGAAAGCAGTAATATAATTGATCATTCGGAGATCCAAAGAGATCAAAGAGCAAAGGTTTAAGTTTAATGAGAGCAAGTGAACAAGATCTTTAGTGTTGGAGTGGAATTATAGGAACGATGTGTAGAAATAGAGTAAACAAGCATATGAGGGGAATATTTTACATTTTTGTCTCCATTTTCTACTTCTTGTAATCTGTAATTGTCTATAATTGACCAATAAATTTGGAAGAAAGAGAATTTTCCCTTCCCGACTGGTTTTCCTCCATTGGAGGTTTCCAAGATAAAATTGTTGGTGTTTGAATTATTTCCTATTCTTTGCAATTTCCTTTCTATAGCACTAGATAATTAGTCACTAAAGCTCTAATCTTCAATCAATCTGTCATTTTCCAAAGTTGAAAGTAAAACAACATAATTGTGTGATTTCGTAGAGTTCCAAAGTAGAAGTTTATGGATCATTTTGGTATCAGAGCTGATTATATATCCAGGAATGTGGTATTTGATTCTTTCTTGTGATTTGTACGACAAGTGACAAGGTCCAAATGTGAAGAATTTTTACCTTGCAAACCAGACATTTCTATGAAGAAGTGGAAACAGAGAATTCGAGTTCAAATGGAGGAAGAGAACTTGGTCCGTAGAGTCGAGATGCTAGAGACCATGATGGATAGGTTGCATAGAAAACAAGAAGAACTTTCAGATCTACAAAAGATGGCTTTGGTTAAGAAAGATTCCATGGAATCAGTGGTTTGAGCATTGGCCGAAAAATTTGGTATCGGAAAGAGCCATGAAGAGGAAGAATGGGAAGAGCGTGAAGAAGAGACGCCAATTGTAAGCAAGAAGGTAAAATATACTCATACACCTTTTAAAGTTGAAACGAAAGTGGAAATAAAGAATTTTGAAGGACAAGTAGATGCATAATTACTAGATAAATGGCTAAAATAGTTAGAAGTCTATTTTAGTGTGCATAATGTCACTAAGGCACAAAAGATCACCTTTGACGCGTCTTCGAATGGAAGGTCATGCTTGATTGGTGGGAAACCCATCTAGGCACTTATGAGAAGAAGAAACGTCCTATTGTCAGTGCTTGAAAAGGTTTTAAAGAATTGATTAGAGCTAAATTCTATCCTATTGGCCATAAGTCTGACATGATGATTAAGTGGCAGTAATTTAGGCAGGGCAGTTGTCAAATCGTTCAAGACTACACTACGAAATTTTGGAGACAAACCATGTTGATTAATATGGACTTCGAGGATGAGGAAATTCTGACCAAGTTTTTGGGAGGGCTTCACACTAACCTTCGGAGGAAGGTAATCTCCACGAAGCCCAAGGATCTCAATGAAGCTTGTATACAAGCATACTACATTGATGATGAGAAGAAGTAAGGAGAAACAGATCCAAAGGGAGACTATTCAATAGATTAACAGGAAAAGAACAAGGGAAGACAAGTAGTAGAGGTAAATGGAAAGGTAAACATGTCACTACTGCTTTGCATACTTGTAAAGATCCTAAGAATTTCTGTAAGAATTGTGATATAAATGGACATACTGACGCCACATGTTGGAAGTTGCATCCAAAATTGCACCCAAAGCACTCGAACCAAGGATTCCAAGAAATCCATGGCTGTTGTGAAAATAGAAGGAGAGGTGGAGATTGAGGATGATTCAGATGTAGATGAAAGGATGGGATGCACGGCCACTAACATGTATGGAGGAGAAGAAGAAGAAGAGATGAGTAAGCTATTTCAAATCAGAATCCAAATCAAGAAGACTAAGGTAAACACTTTAGTAGATTCTGGTTCTCAGTCAAATTTGATTTTTGATGCGGTTGTAGAACAACTTGGCCTAGAGACTTATGCACATCCACATCCATACCCATTGGGATGGGTGAAGAAGGGTGTAGAAATACAAGTTACAAGAAAGTGTAAGTTTTAGTTTGGGATAAATACCCAATATATTGATGTATTAGAGGCTAATATTATTCCACTTGATGCATTTGACATTGTCTTCGGAAGTCCTTACTTGTATGTCAGGGATGTTGTGTTCACAAGGAGGGAGAACCGATATAGATGGGTTAAGGATGGAGCCACTTTCAACATCTGGGCACACCAGAGCAAATCAAAGAAAGTTATGGTAAGTGTCAACCAAGCACCGAGACTTATTCAGGAAATTCATCAGTTTTGTTTACTTTCATTGGAAGAAAAGTAAAATAGACTTGACAAAGAAAGATATTTTGGATATCACTAGTTAGTTTTTATAGAAGAAGCCACCACAAGAACTTATCAATCAAGGATAAAAACAAACTTCCACTATGCAGTCACCATATCTACCTACAGATTCATTGGACTTGACCGTGGGACAACAAGGAGAAGAGGAAATACAAGGAACAATGGTGACTATAAAAATAATGCACGTGGAGAAGATTTGACCAATCCATCTCAAGAGACAAAGACAAGAAAGAAGGGATAAACCACTACAATATGGGACCTTTTCCATACTTGAGTAGGTTGGAAAAGAAACCTTTAGGCCACATTTCATGCAGATGCATGCGATAACAAGTTGCAAGATCTCGCACCTACTAATGCCATCTATGCATGACAAAGAAGGAAAGATACAAAAGTTGCCTTCCAAAGAGGATGGTACTCAAGGAAACTCGGAGGAGGATGTAGCACTGAGCAGCAAACCAGAGATCCATAGAGTCTTGGCAGGTTGGACGAGAGAAGACACCAAGGCAGACCCAATGGTACTCGAAGGAGCAAGAGAGGGAGTTGATTCCTCTACCACTCCCCCACTAAGCTTTTGTGGGACCAAAAGCCTCCTAAGCGGGGAGGTATGATCCATAAGGATACATAAAAGCACACAACTTCATCAGTTCCATCAACACCATGAAGGAAAATTAAATAAAATGAAGGAAATGAGGGAAACATAGGTTCTGGATAAAACCGCCACTCTGTGCAGAGCGGCGGTTTCATAACCACTACCCTACATGCAGGCAACGGTCACGTAACCATTGCCCAGCTAGGGAGGAGGTCCTAAAACTACCGGTCCACTCAGGGGTGGCGGTCTTGACACCTCTGAACATAAAAGAAGAATGGAGCACAAATGGACACAAATTTGAAGCGCTCGACTGTGTCTCTTCCCTTCCATGCCCTTTCACATCCTCCAATGCATGGGAGGACATGGGAAGGCCTATAAATGCATGAAAGGAGCAATATAATTGATCATTCGAGATCCAAAGAGATCAAAGAGAAAAGGTTTAAGTTTAATGAGAGCAAGTGAGCAAGATCTTCAATGCTGGAGTGGAATTATAGGAGCAAGGTGTAGAAACAGAGAAAACAAGCATAGGAAGGGAGAGGTTTACATTGTTGTCTCCATTTTCTACTTCTTGTAATATGTAATTGTCTATAATTGACCAATAAAAGTGGGAAGAAAGAGCATTTTTCCTTCCCGACTGGTTTTCCTCCATTAGAGGTTTCCAAGATAAAATTGTTGGTGTTTGGAGTTTGAATTCTTTCCTATTCTATGCAATTTCCTTTCTATAACACTAGATAATCAGTCACTAAAGCTCTAATCTTCAATCAATCTGTCATTTTCCAAAGTTAAAAGTAGAACAACATAATTGTGTGATTTTGTAGAGTTCCAAAGTAGAAGTTTATGGATCATACATTTACATGTTTTGATGGTGACGGTGTTCCTCATCTACACTTGAACCTTACCATCTAGCTATGGATTCATATTTTAATGATCAATTATTGCTTAAAGCATTTCACCATAGTCTTACGAATGACACTCTTCAATGGTACACACATCTACCCTTCGGATCTATTAGTACCTATTGTGAGATGGAAGAATTTTTCTTCATCGTTTCATACTCAACAATGGCCCTAGAGTCACATATGATCATCTACCTGCTTACATCAGGGAAAACAAAACCTATTAATGATTACATTTTATGATTCAATATTTGCATGCATCAATTAGTCTTCCAACCTATTGACTTAGAAAAGTAATTCATCTTCTGTCATGGTTTGATTCCCACTGTAAAGCAACAATTGCAATATGACACATGTGAATCATTCATACTCTTGTGCTATAAGGTCATTGATTTAGAATAGGATCTCATTGTTGCACATGTTATAGATCCTTCTCCTATCATTACTACATTGCCTCATCTAGTTCTTCTCCACTACCATATGTTGAGTGGCCTCCACAATCTCCATCTCCTCCTCACAAGCAAGTCCAACCTTCTCCATTGCATAAGTGTCCTTCATCTCCTTCTCCACGTAGGGCTACACCTCAGACTCCTCCTATTTTATGAGAACCATTACATTTTTATCATCACGCTAGACCTCATGATGTGCTGCATACATTGCTTGACAAGCGTTTGATTCGCTTACCTTCTAATCAGCATCATCCACCTCATTGCTTACAACACCAACGTGATAGACCTTACTGTAATTATCATCGTATCAATGGCCATCGCGACAATGACTATTGTGCCCTTCATGATCGCTTGCAATAATTAGAAGATAAGGGTGTCATTTCCTTTGGCCCTCACTCTCATGAGCATTCTATATCTCCACTCCCACGTAGGCATGTTGTTACTCTAGTTGATTTATCTCCTTCATCTAGTGATAAGGTTATTATTCATCCACAAATTACGCTTTTTTTCTCATGCACGTCCTCAATCTCATATGTCCACCACTGCACCATCCCATCTGCTGCGTAATGATACCGCTACACATTGGCTTCCATAACCCTTGGCATCTCCACTTCCCACCACTGCTCCACTCGACATTTAGTTCGGCTCATATGCTCATGTTGCTTTCATTCCACATGCTTCCACCGCTCCACGTTGGCTTGGTCTTTGGTAGGTGATTTCTATCACCTTACCCCCCGATGACGCACTTGTGTTCTTACGGTTCTTACATGAATGTTGAGGGATCTGTTACAATAAGAACATGTCTTCACTCTTGCGTTATACATCTTATCGATCAATATATCTCACACACACCATCATATCACTCCCCAATGATGCACTCGTGTTCTTATGGTTTTTACATTATTGTTGAGGGATTTGTTACAATAAGAACCTCTCTTCACTCTTGCACTATACATCTTATTGATCAATATATCTCGCACACACTATCATATCACTTCTCGATGACACACTCTTTCTTTACGGTTCATTCTTGACTGCTGAGGGGTCTTATATAAATGAACCTTATCATTAATCCAATGGGGGAATCGCTCTTCTATCCCCCATCTCCATCATACTAATATACGGCCCACTACAATATTACAACCATCTTATACTCTTACACATTGTTCATTTTTACTTTATCATTAATCACGACTTTATTCATACATGCAATACACTTTTCACAATCATATTACATACATCATCTATCATCATATACGTTATATCATCATTTATCTATCTATAATCACATTACTCAATCTCAACAACTACCCATTGCAAATCAATTCAACAAATACAAACATTATTCAACACATCACGCATCACATATAGCAACCATAATCAATGAATCATACATCATCATCACATCATCACATCAATAAACATTAAATACAATGATCATACGCCAATAAATCCATATATATATATATATATATATCAAAATCATAGTTACAAAACATCTCATCGTTGGGGGGACAACTCCCCTACATCAATACATCTATACATATCATATCTTGTCATCACTATCATTATTTGGTACCGAGAGCTCTAGAGCTAGAAACTTCACCGCTCACTCAACGTCGTTGGTTGCGACCACTATATTTCTCTACTTTCATAGGCAATAGAGTAAGCTCAATCGACTACTCTGCGAAATGACCTTGTAATTCGATGAGCCGTGTAAATACATCCTATGTTAGGGGACTACCACCTACAACCTCTCTAGCTCGCTATGTCTCCTCGCATACCTTGTCCCTATTCTTTGAGTAGCACATTACACATTGTTGCTACTATCGCCACCGGCTCAAACAAATTAGCATGCTCTCCCACAATATCATCAACCCACTCTAGCTTACCGCCACCCACAAGTACATCAGTGGGCACACTCCGTGTTAATGTGTAGATGCATGTGTCCATAATCAATGACCAATATGCATCCCCTACACCTATAGATCAAACATTAGACAACAACGATAATTCATCAGTAGTGCCCCACCCGGGACACGAAAACGCACTAAACAGGCTAAAATAATAGGGTAAATTTTTTTTTGAAGTGTAAAGTTAAGTACTGATGCATATCTTAAAAATCTTTCCCGATTACTAATTTTATACCTTTTTAATTTACCCAATTAAATTACTTACTAGCCTGAACCCATTTACTGTTTGTTTAATTACCTTTTAACTTAAGGTGGCCATAAATGGTAGATTTAAAACAATAAGGGAAATAATCACTACTATACATTTTGTTTTGTTTTCTTACACATATCCTTATGTCTATGCATTTGTTTATTGGTTATTTATTGTTATTATTATTATTTTTCTTTTGTTGTTTGCACACCCTCACTATCTTATTATTTGTTTTGGAGCATATATATATATAATATAGTTATATATATATATATATATATATATATATATATATATATATATATATATATATATATATATATATATATATATAGTTACATATATATAGTTATATAATTACAAACATATATATATATATATATATGTATATATATATATATATATATATATATATATATATATATATATATATATATATATACAACTAAGTTAGATTAATACCTATTACTTTTAGTATATTGCAAATGGAATGAGGGTCGGGCGGCGGCGGAGTAGAAGGAAGGGCGAGTGGACGGCGTGGGCGGAGTGGGGCGGGGGGAGGGCGCGCGGCAGAGCAGAGCGGGGCGGGGGGGGGTGGTCGAAGGGAGGTGGCGCGGCGAAAGGGCACGAGCGGGGGGTGGCCGTGGGGCATCGGCGAGGCTGGCGGCGTGTGTGGTAAGCAAGGGGGGTCCGTGGGGCGCGCCCCACGGCATCACATACACGAGGGTGCGGGGGGTTCGGCCCCCACCTACACTATTATTTAAAAAAAAAAAAAAAAAAAAAAAAACGATCATGTGGGGGAGGGGCCGAACCTCCCCATTAATATTAATTTTTTTTTTTTTTTATTACATTTATTAACTATAATACATTTTTGTTAACTATCTAATACTATATATTTTTTTTATATATATATATATATATATATATATATATATATATATATATATATATATATATATATATATATATATATATATATATATATACACACACACACACACACAAAGATTGAGTAGATGTATTATTACATTTCCAGGTATACCAATAATAGTTATTTATACATGCACCAAGTTTTTTTTTTTTTTTTTTTGTTACTTGATAAGTTCCCATATGGATAAAATAATTAAGCTTGAAATTGAAAACCAAATCTGATAAACAAATCTGAGATGGAATCATGCTTATTTCGAAAACTAAATAAAATGGGCTTATTCACAATGCCAAATAGCCCGGTTTCCTTTGCACGAATTAAAAGAAGGATTTCTAAAGCTATGGTAATCCAAACTAGATATGTGCATTCTACAAGTGGATTTGTTTCTTCCATAGTTAAACAAGAACAACTTTCTTTTCAAATGACAACAAAGACTAACTCATATTCTTAGCATGAGAAATTTGCAACAAGGAATGCATTCATATCCACAAGAAGGCATTATTTCACATATACACATTTTCTTTCTTTCAAAAGGAGACTACATACAATCACAAAAATATATTTCATCCATTGCCCTTTACATAACTTTCAATACTTCTCTATGCAAACTATGCAATAACACAAAGGGAACAACTTAGCATCTAATTCCCAAAATTGAAGTAAGGCCTTTAATTTACAAATAAAGAAAAACAATTTCATTACAATACTTTTTTTTTTTTTTTTTTTTCAAGTTCGCATATACCACATTTACATATCCACCCAAAAGGGGTTTAATACAATATCTTTACAAGACAATGAAAGCTCACCCAAACCATTCTTTTCAAGATACAAAGAAAGAGAGGTCCATAAAATGATGAAGGAAACAAGAAGAAATTCCAAGTAGACAAGGGTCTTCATGCATCTTCCAAAGGCTTTCCAACTCCAAAATCTTTTCAAGGCCAACACAATGAGAAAGGGCTTGTTTAACCACCCAACCTTTAGGCATCATCACATGCCTATCCCAAGGTTGGGATGCATGCTAGCCTCCCCCAAGCCCATGGGAAAGAGGATAGCTAACCAACACTTGCACAAGGTGAAGGGTAGAACAAAAATGAAACAAACACACAAACCTAAGACTCACAACCACAAGACTCCACATACAAGAAGGAGAACCCATGTTCATCCTCCACAAATGGGGAAGAGAGGAGAAAGTTCTCCTAAAATTAATCATCAATATTACTCGTACAATGAACACAACTTCTTAACCTCCTTATTGCTCCTTAATCACAACAAGACCCTCCTTATTCCTCCCCTTTCTCCAAGTCCTCCTTGAAGGATTTTCAAACCCCAAAAGGGGTTTCTTACTAAGGATGGGGAAGGAGATTCAAGCCAAATGAATCCACTTCCCCACCTCAACCATTGAGGGAAAAAAAATAATAAGACCCTACAAGGCTTGGCCATCAAGCCTTGAGGGTTGAGAGGAAAATTCCCTCTCTCTTCCCCCACACTCCAAACTCCATCATGCCATATGATGGAGGGAGTAAAACACACACAAACAATACTAAAGCTTCATTCAAAATAAAAATTTTCAACAATAAATCTAACAACTAAAATAAAGCAACACAACTACAAGATCTAAGAGCCTACCTCAAGGAAAGCTCTCCAAAAAGCTTCCTAACTTCAAGATTTCCACCCTTAGCTCCAAGCAAATCCCAAGCTCAAATCACCCAAGCATCCAAGCAAGAAAAACCCAAGGAAAAAGTCCATTTTTTCTCCATGAATGAGAATATGAAGAGGAGGGACCAAGCATCCTCACAAATGAGGGGGTGACATGTGTCACCCCTCTCCCTCCTCATGGTCAAAGATGCTAAGACAAAAGAGAGAAAGGGTAAAATTATCTTTTTACCCTCTTCTCCCAAATTTCCTCAAATGTTAGCAAGACAAAACTAGTTGCACTTTTGATAAACACACAAATCCACATCCCTTACATGGATGTGACAAAACAAGGGTAGAAAGGGAGGGAAAACTCCCTCTAGCCTTGAAAACAAGCCCCCCTACCCATTAGGTAGGGTCCAAGGGCTCATTTTAGTGAAAGGGGGACTCCCAAGCTACAAAGGGGTCCCCAAAAATGCCCAAAATACCCTAATTTCGGGTTTTGCATTTTGGCACAAGGGTAGAGGGTGTGGGGACCACCCAAGGGTCTCACATGTGACCCTAAACCCTTGTGATTAAGAGACTAATTAACAAAATCAACAATTTAAAAGAAAGTGGGATTATTAACTCCCAAAACAAGTTTACAACTCTACTAACAACCCTAAACAAAATTAATAATTCAAAGCAAAATACTTTACATACATTGGGGTCACTCATAGTGCCCAAAATTAATAATCATCTATCCTAGGGCTTCACACAAAGTGAACATGGCTAGGACTCACCGTGGGCTGCTTGCAGTGCAAGTTTTGAGTAATCGGCCTAAATCCCACGTTCTCCCGTAAACTGTCACTGCACACTCATTGCACACATTAACTGCACCTGTCCAATACAATATAAATGACATAGTAAGATATCAATGCATGCTAAACTAACCTAACATCCTACTGAAATCCAGATGTAACAACGTGCACAATTATATTCCATATTCCAAAAGTTAGACAAGATGATAAAACGACATATAATCCCATCATGCAACAACTATCCATCAATGTAATTAGGTTCCAAGCACATCATATTTCATTAGTTTCCATGTCATAACAAGAAAATGCGACAATAAGGAAATTAGGTTAAATTGGCGTTATACGCCTGAATGTCACACATGACTAATATAATCAAATATCTAAATATAATGTCCAAGATATCACCAATCACTCACAAAACATGTCTATGAGCAAAAAAAAAAAAAAAAACAAGCTAAGCTCTTGAGCTATAGAAAATGTGGGCACTACATCCCCTCTACTAAAATTAGACTTCCTCCGAAGTCACTAAAAAGGTAGGGATATCTAGCCCTCAAAGGTATCGCATCCTCCCGTAGTGGCTGTCTCGTCGCACGGTCCCACTGTACTCTAACTCGGTCCAAGTCTCGACCCCAAGGGCCAACCTCCTGCTCCAAAGATGCGTACGGGCTCCAATCTCCACTGTCCTCCGTCCTCTACCTGTAATGCCGACCAATCCAAAACATGAGAAGCATCAGGTACATATCTACGTAGTACAGAAACATGAAAAACATCGTGGGCCCGTGCAAGGCGTGGTGGCAAAGCTAGGCGATAGGCAACTGGACCGATGACCTCTAAAATATCAAAAGGCCCCACAAAACGAGGCGATAGCTTAGAACCCTTTCCATAACGGATAGGACTCTTATGCGGACGAACCCTCAAGAAGACTTTGTCACCCACTGAGAAGTGACGATCAGTCCTCTTGGTGTCTGCATACGCCTTTTGGCGTGCTCTGGCCTGCTCAAGACGTTGTCTAATCAACACAACCTGCTGCTCTAAATCCTGAAGGTAGGCTGGTCCCAGAATGATCCTGTCATCTAGTCTATCCCAACTCAAAGGTGTCCTGCAAGGTCGTCCATACAAAGCCTGGTAAGGAGCCATACCAATGGAACTATGATAGCTGTTGTTGTAGGCAAACTCAACTAGATGCAAATAATCCTCCCATTTCCTCTGCTGATCCATGACATACATTCTCAACATGTCCTCTAACACCTGATTAACCCTCTCTGTCTGCCCATCTGTCTCTGGATGATAAGTTGAACTGAAATTGATCTGAGTACCCAGAGCGGCCTGAAAAGAAGTCCAGAAAACTGAAGTGTAGATAGTATCCCTGTCATTAATGATGGTCTTCGGAATCCCATGCAACCTAACAATGTCCTCCATAAATACCTTGGCAATGGCCTGTGCATTATAGGTGACCTTGGTTGGCGAAAAATGCGCAACCTTAGTCAACTTATCCACGGTGACCATAATGGCGTCATGACGATAAGAAGACATAGGAAGTCCGACTATGAAGTCCATGGAGATCACATCCCATTTCCACTCGGGAATATCATGAGGCTGTAAAAGTCCTGCGGGATGAGAATGCTCTGCCTTGACTCTCTGACACTCAAGGCAACGTGCAACAAAATCTGCTATGTCCCGTCGAAGACCTGGCCAATAATATAACTCCCTCAAATCGGCATGCATTTTCTTCACTCCTGGATGTGCCGCATATGGGGCTCGATGAGCCTCTGAGAGGATGAAGCTACGCAGATCACCTAACTTAGGCACGTAGATGCGCCTGTGGAATCGAAGTAAACCATCTGTCTCTAAAACACACCCAGAATATCTGCCCTCTAAAGAACCCTGAGACTCTAACATCTGTTTAGCTCCCTCATAAAATCTATCCTCTGGAAGGTGCTCAAGAATCCTGCCTCTCAAATCTGACTGAAGTGTCAAAGAAGCAAGCACATGTCGTCGTCTACTAAGTGCATCTGCAACAACATTTTCCTTCCCTTTGATGTACTGAACCTCCATGTCATACTCACATAGGAACTCCATCCAACGCCGTTGATGAGCGTTGAGGTTCGGCTGTGAGAAGATATGCTGCAAACTCCGATGGTCTGTCCTCAAAATGAAAGGCCTACCCAAAAGGAAATGTCGCCAACGCACTAGAGCATGTACAACTGCTGCAAGCTCCAAATCATGAGTAGGATAATTAAGCTCATAGTCTTTGAGTTTACGAGACTCAAAAGCAATAACCCGACGCTCCTGCATAAGAACTGCTCCCAAACCCTCTAGTGATGCATCTGTACAAACAACAAAATCCTCTGTCGGGTCTGGAACTGCTAAGATGGGCGCCGTGGTTAACCGCTCCTTAAGCAACTGAAAGGCTTGCTCACATTTTTCTGACCAATCGAACTTCTTCCCTTTCCTCTGAAGAGAAGTGATAGGGTGAGCAATCCTAGAAAAGTCCTGTACAAACCTGCGGTAATACCCTGCCAAACCCATGAAACTCCTCACCTCAGTAACTGATGTGGGTGCTGGCCAGTCCAAGATAGCCTGTATCTTAGAGGGATCTACAGAGATACCCTCGCCTGAAATGATATGACCCAAGTATTGAATCTCTGTCTGAAAGAAGCTGCACTTTTCCAAGTTCCCATACAACTTCTGCTCTCTCAAAACCTGAAGTACCTGCCTCAAATGCTCCTCGTGTTCCTCCTCGGAACGAGAATAAATCAATATGTCATCAAGGAACACTAAAACAAAGCGATCCAGAAATGTCCTGAACACTCCATTCATGAGGCTCATGAAGACAGCTGGGGCATTGGTCAAACCAAATGGAACCACTGTGAACTCATAATGCCCATATCGTGTGCGAAATGCTGTCTTATGGATGTCTGCATCTGAAATGCGCAACTGATGATACCCTGACTTGAGATCGATTTTGGAGAATACTCTCGCTCCCCGCATCTGATCAAACAAGTCATCAATCCTAGGGAGCGGATAACGGTTCTTTATTGTGACTTTGTTGAGCTGCCTGAAGTCTACACAAAGCCTGAGAGAACCGTCCTTCTTCTTCACAAATATGACCGGCGCTCCCCAAGGAGATACACTAGGGCGAATGAGACCCTTTTCCAACAACTCCTCTAATCAATCTTAAGCTCATGAAGCTCGTGTCGCTCATTCGATAGGGTGCCCTAGAAACTAGTGTGCTGATCCAGTACTAAATCAATGGTGAAATCCACCTCTCTCAGGGGTGGTAACCTGAAGCTCTCTGAAAACATCTACATACTCCCTCAAAACCGCATGATCATCTAAAGGTGAATGCTCTGAATGCTCTCGGATCGATCATCCGATGGTGATAGCAAACAACGACAACCCTTACGCATGCTCCGCTTGAGTTGCTTAGCCGATATCATGCGCGCAAGGAGATAGGTCTCTCGCATCCCGATATAACAACCGCACTCCCAAGATCATCCCGACACTCAATGACCTTATTTCTGCAATCCACCTTAGCTCGATGAGACTCGAGCCAATCCATACCCAAAACTACCCGATAGAACCCGAGAGGGATAACTCGGAGGTCAAGAGTAGTGGAGAAGACTCCTAAATCAAGTACACAACTCTCCACATACGAGTCCACGAGTTTGGCCCCAGGCCAACTCAACTCGCTAACTATCCGGCTTTCACTACCCACCACTAGCCCACACTCGGTCCACTATAGAAGGTGATATAAAGGAATCAAGCACTGAATCAAAAAGTATAGAGACAAATACCCCTGATAGTACCTGTTGTCTCAATGACCGTGGCCTGATGCTCGGCCTGGCGGTTGTCAACCGCTGCATAAACACGATGAGCGCGTCCTACGTCACCCACCGTCTGCTCGGATCTAGCAGCTCTCTGTGCATCCATGGTATTGGGTTTGTGCGGGCACATGCGCACATAGTGATCTGAGATCCACAAATAAAACAACCTCCCCGTACCCTCTCGAGATGGGGTCCCTCCTATACTCGGTGTCTGATCTCGCTGGTCCAACCCTAGCAGATCGCCGAGAGTGCGAGCCGGCCGTGGTCTCTGCCGAGTTCCCCGCCTCCTATCTCTCGCTCCACTAAAACCTCCTCTAAAACACCTCTCTCGAAATCCCCGTGTCTCGCCTAGCCCCCGCCGCGGTGGCTCTGCCGCCGTGTCTGCCGCCGAGGGTGCGGTGGAGCCTCGTGGGTCGCCGGCGAGGCCAAAACCTCCTCTAGGGGGTGGTGCGTAACCTCGTGACCTCGACTCAAAATGCCCGTATCCTCTCCCGAAACTTGCTCTTGTTCCTATCACGATGCTCCTGTGCCTTGGTCCTGTTCTCCTCTGCTAAGTAGGCCTTCTCAACGGCCTTCTCAAGTGTGGGAGGAGATAACATCCTAACTGCTCCTGCTATATCTGCATTGAGCCCTCGAATGAACCTGTTAACCTGTAATTTCTCATCTTGCAGGTAATCCACGTACTGAAGAAGATCCAGAACCTCGCTCTCATATCGCGCTATCGTGCGCGATCCCCTCGTCCGTAAGTCATGAAACTCGTCGATCCTCTTCTGAACAAAATGCTCTGACATATAACGCGCCCTGAAACGCTCCTCGAACAACTCCCAAGTCACTGTCTCTCGGGTCAGATGGAGCTTCCGCTCCTCATTCCTCCACCAAACGCCTGCTGCGTCTCGGAGGAGGTGTATGGCGAACCTCGCCTTGACGTTGCTCTCGTAAGAGTGCAAGCCAAAGCAACTATCCAGCTAAGGAGCCATGACTCAGCCCCAAAGCCATCTGAGAGAGCCGGTGTAAGTGGGCGGCTGCAAGCGAAGAAGATCCCGGATCACACTGCCTGTATCTCGATCCTGGCGATGTAGTCCAACAGGCGAAGGGAGTCGCCTATCCTCGAAAGGTCCCTCGAGACTGTGAGATCGGCTGCGACGGAATGAGGCTGCCCTCTCGTGATGAACGGAAGGGCTGCGTGACCTCTCCCGCCTCGGTGTGTCGTGCTCTGGCGGCTCCGAATGCGCGTCCACGCCTATCGGCTCCTCGTCTCCCAAAGATGCCTCCACTCTCGTCTCCTGTGGCTGTGGTAGGCGCTGCTCCACAACGCCTATCAGCTGGCGTAAGGCCTCTAATATCCGAGGCCCAAAATCGGGCGTCGTCGGCTCCTGCGTAGATGCGCTACGCCCCATACCTCTGGCTGATCGTCCTCGCTTAGGCGCCATCCTGCGCACGAGGTGAGCGAGCAATTTATTAATTTAAATTTAATGGAAGTGGGTGGTTTATTTTGTCTGTTTAGTTTTATTTATTTAGTTAATTTTGTTGTGTTAAAATTGACATTAACTATTAATTACCCAAAGGTCATGAGTGCGAACCCCAAGCTCGATACCACTTAACTCAGTAATGCCCCACTGGGACACCGAAAAACGCACTAAACAAGCTAAAATAATAGGGTAAATTTTTTTTTTTTTGAAGTGTAAAGTTAAATCGATGCATATCTTAAAACTCTTTCCCGATTACTAATTTTATACCTTTTAATTTACCCAATTAAATTACTTACTAGCTTTGAACCCATTTAATTGTTTGTTTAATTACCTTTTAACTTAAGGTGGCCATAAATGGTAGATTTAAAACAATAAGGAAATAATCACTACTATACATTTTGTTTTGTTTTCTTACACATATCCTTATGTCTACATGCATTTGTTTATTGGTTATTTATTGTTATTATTATTATTATTTTTTTTTTTACACACCCTCACTATCTTATTATTTGTTTTGGAGCATATATATATATATATAATATAGTTATATAGTTACTAAATATATATATATATATATATATATATATATATATATATATATATATACCATATAAATTATATATATATATATATACATACATACAACTAGGTTAGATTAATACCTATTACTTTTAGTATATTGCAAATGGAATGAGGGTCAGGCGGCGGCGGAGTAGGAAGGAAGGGCAGAGGGACGGCGTGGGCAAAGTGGGCGGGAGGCGCGCGCGGCAAGAGCGGGAGGCGGGGCGGGGTCGAAGGGAGGTGGCGCGCGAAAGGGGCGGCGCGGGGTGGTCGTGGGGCATCGGCGGCTGCCGCAGTGGTAGCAAGGGGTCGTGGGGGCGCGCCCCCCACGGCTATCACGGGGGTGCGGGGGGGGGTTCGCCCCCCTTATTATTATTTAAAAAAAAAAAAAAAAAAATCATGTGGGGGAGGGGCCGAACCTCCCCATTAATATTAATTTTTTTGTTTTTTTTTTTTTTTAAAGTTATATACATTTATTAACTATCTAATACTATGCGTTTTTGTTGTTTCTTATATATATATATATATATATTTATTATTTATATAATATATATATATATATATATATATATATATATATATACACACACACACATTGATTGAGTAGATGTATTATTACATTTCCGGGTATACCACTAATAGTTATTTATACATGCACCAAGTTTTTTTTTTTTTACTTGATAAGTTCCCATATGGATAAAATAATTAAGCTTGAAATTGAAAACCAAATCGATAAACAAATATGAGATGGAATCATGCTTATTTCAAAAACTAAATAAAATGGGCTTATTCACAATGCCAAATAGCCCGGTTTCCTTTGCACGAATTAAAAGAAGGATTTCTAAAGCTATGGTAATCCAAACTAGATATGTGCATTCTACAAGTGGATTTGTTTCTTCCATAGTTAAACAAGAACAACTTTCTTTTCAAATGACAACAAAGACTAACTCATATTCTTAAGCATGAGAAATTTACAACAAGGAATGCATTCATATCCACAAGAAGGCATTATTTCACATATACACATTTTCTTTCTTTCAAAAGGAGACTACATACAATCACAAACTATATTTCATCCATTGCCCTTTACATAACTTTCAATACTTCTCTATGCAAACTATGCAATAACACAAAGGAACAACTTAGCATCTAATTCCCAAAATTGAAGTAAGGCCTTTAATTTACAAATAAAGGAAAACAATTTCATTACAATACTTTTTTTTTTTTTCTTGTTCAAGTTCACATATACTACATTTACATATCCACCCAAAAGGGGTTTAATACAATATCTTTACAAGACAATGAAAGCTCACACAAACCATTCTTTTCAAGATACAAGGAAAGAGAGGTCCATAAAATGATGAAGGAAACAAGAAGAAATTCCAAGTAGACAAGGGTCTTCATGCATCTTCCAAAGGCTTTCCAACTCCAAAATCTTTTCAAGGCCAACACAATGAGAAAGGGCTTGTTTAACCACCCAACCTTTAGGCATCATCACATGCCTATCCCAAGGTTGGGATGCATGCTAGCCTCCCCCAAGCCCATGGGAAAGAGGATAGCTAACCAACACTTGCACAAGGTGAAGGGTAGAAAAAAATGAAACAAACACACAAACCTAAGACTCACAACCACAAGACTCCAACTTACAAGGAGGAGAACCCATGTTCATCCTCCAAAAATGGGGAAGAGAGGAGAAAGTTCTCCAAAAATTAAGCATCAATATTACTCGTATGAACACAACTTCTTAACCTCCTTATTGCTCCTTAATCACAACAAGACCCTCCTTATTCCTCCCCTTTTCTCCAAGTCCTCCTTGGAAGGATTTTCAAACCCCAAAAGGGGTTTCCTTACCAAGGATGGGGAAGGAGATTCAAGCCAAATGAATCCACTTCCCCACCTCAACCATTGAGGGGAAAAATAATAAGACCCTACAAGGCTTGGCCATCAAGCCTTGAGGGTTGAGAGGGAAAATTCCCTCTCTCTTCCCCCACACTCCAAACTCCATCATGCCATATGATGGAGGGAGTAAAAACACACACAAACAACACTAAAGCTTCATTCAAAAATAAAATTTTCAACAATCAATCTAACAACTAAAATAAAGCAACACAACTACAAGATCTAAGAGCCTACCTCAAGGAAAGCTCTCCAAAAAGCTTCCTAACTTCAAGATTTCCACCCTTAGCTCCAAGCAAATCCCAAGCTCCAAATCACCCAAGCATCCAAGCAAGAAAAACCCAAGGAAAAAGTCCAATTTTTTTCTCCATGAATGAGAATATGAAGAGGAGGGACCAAGCATCCTCACAAATGAGGGGGTGACATGTGTCACCCCTCTCCCTCCTCATGGTCAAAGATGCTAAGACAAAAGAGAGAAAGGGTAAAATTATCTTTTTACCCTCTTCTCCCAAATTTCCTCAAATGTTAGCAAGACAAAACTAGTTGCACTTTTGATAAACACACAAATCCACATCCCTTACATGGATGTGACAAAACAAGGGTAGAAAGGGAGGGAAAACTCCCTCTAGCCTTGAAAACAAGCCCCCCTACCCATTAGGTAGGGTCCAAGGGCTCATTTTAGTGATAGGGGGACTCCCAAGCTACAAAGGGGTCCCCAAAAATGCCCAAAATACCCTAATTTCGGGTTTTGCATTTTGGCACAAGGGTAGAGGGTGTGGGGACCACCCAAGGGTCTCACATGTGACCCTAAACCCTTGTGATTAAGAGACTAATTAACAAAATCAACAATTTAAAAGAAAGTGGGATTATTAACTCCCAAAACAAGTTTACAACTTTACTAACAACCCTAAACAAAATTAATAAATCAAAGCAAAATACTTTACATACATTGGGGTCACTCAAAGTGCCCAAAATTAATAATCATCTATCCTAGGGCTTCACACAGTGAACATGGCTAGGACTCAGCCCGTGGGCTGCTTGTGCAAGTTTTGAGTAACTGGCCTGAATCCCACGTTCTCCTGTAAACCTGTCACCTGCACACTCATTGCACACATTAACTGCACCTGTCCAATACAATATGATTAAATGACATAGTAAGATATCAATGCATGCTAAACTAACCTAACATCCTACTGAAATCCAGATGTAACAACGTGCACAATTATATTCCATATTCCAAAAGTTAGACAAGATGATAAAACGACATATAATCCCACCATGCAACAACTATCCATCAATGTAATTAGGTTCCAAGCACATCATATTTCATTAGTTTCCATGTCATAACAAGAAAATGCGACAATAAGGAAATTAGGTTAAATTGGCGTTATACGCCTGAACGTCACACATGACTAATATAATCAAATATCTAAATATAAAGTCCAAGATATCACCAATCACTGTCAAAACATGTCTATGAGCAAAAAAAAAAAAAAACAAAACAACAAGCTACTGAGCTATAGAAAATGTGGGCACTACAATTACACAACCAAATAACAAATCTTTCAAAATCACTATACAAATACTCATTCTTTGCTATCACTGCCGCTACACTATTGTGGGCATGTGCTTGCCCCTCTACTCCTCCACACATGCACTTTGGTCCCGCTACATCTACAAATAATGGAAACAAAAACACCCAAAAATGTGACACCCACCATGCACACGATAGGCATTTTACACCTCGTTGTGTCAACATCTATCAAGAAATTGCCACATCATCCTCATCCGGACCTAGAGGTACTAGCTTCTCTCTTATGGGCTCTAGTCTAGTTCTGCCTCCTCGGTGCCCTAATGGATCTCAACTATATATATGGCTCTGGGGGGATAGCTAAAATAACTTAGCCACCCCAGGAAATGGATCCTTTAGCTACATATTCCAGCAAAAACATCGTATCTCTAAGTTTCATCCTCTCGCCATCCTCCGTAGTATTCGTATGGCCTCCATATCACAACCTCTAGCCCCATTCGATCTAACATAGCTCTATAGGTGTCAATATCCATCTTCCTACCACAAACACCTACCCATATCCCTACAAATATATTTGACCTAGCCCACTCTACTCGTGGTACACCTATTGACCTCGATCTTATAATATGCTCATAGGCCCATACATGTAACAATGTGGTTACATCAATACCACCCACATGTTCTTGTGTAAATATGTATAGATCCATGTATAGGTGGGCTAGTACACACCATGCCCGGGCATACCTTGTACTCTCCTCCTCCGATGAACAACATATGTCATGCATCTTATACAAAATTCCTACCCCACCACCTCTCGCTCAAAGTTGTGAGCATATGCATATTATGGGGCACATCCCCCATCCTCACTATGTGTCGTAGACCAACACGCTTTAGAACATCCCACTCGTCATCCGAAAACCTCAAACCTAACAATGCACTCAAATGGTGGCCACCACGAAACTCTCTTGAGTGGATATCCCTCTCGAAACCGAAAACGACAAAAACACAACATTATAACATCATACATATGCAAATTCAACCACCAACAACATCAACAAACATCCATTACCACTCTGCGCTCAAACCATGCTTCCTAGGATGCCGATGCCTAGAATTGGGACTCGGGTGCCGAGGCGCAGTCGATAGCACCCATTCCCGGGTGCTAGTGTCCCGAGGGTCATTAACACCTTCACCACTCTTTTACTCGGGTCTAAAATGCTTTGAGAAATTCAAAAACAAAAATCATCAAAAACAACTCATATCACCAAATTTTTTTAAAAATCACACTTACTAGCTCCGTTATCGTACATGACGCCACAACCACCACCACCATCTTGAACCGAATCAATTGTGGTGCTCTCACTTCAGGGCATCTTCGTACACCCCAGAGCTCACAATGACATTAAGCGCAATAACCAAATGAATTGTCTATTCACTTTTTCACATTACTATTCATAGTAACTCTCCTACTATAGTCATTATTCGTGATCATTCTCTTAATTAATACACACTACACGATTTTTCTCATATATTGAGCATACTTACTTTGATTTCCCTCTCGTTCGCATCATTCTCTTCAAAATTCCACCTTCCACCGTTTCATACAAGCATTTTTTCTCTTTGACATCATTCCCATTCAATATCACATACTTTTGCAATATCTCTCATACATTGTTCATTATCTCATTGCGCGCTTACTTTTGGCTCAAAATTTGTTTTCATCACCACTCCTAGCATATAATTGGGGTCATCCTATAATTACCCTTACATCATTACGTGATCAATCTAAATTTCTAACCCATCATTATCAAACATTTTCTTGTACACCATGCAACATTTCACATTAGTTTCTATTGATTCCCCCTAATAACCTAACTGGGAAACAAGCGTAAAATCTCTCCATGAGTAACCAATCAATCAATCACATATATTCAAATCTTGACAACCCAAATCACATCAATTGATCAACACTAACACATCATATTTATTCTCCCGGATGACCTAACTTGGGAATTATATCACCACTTTCCCGGATGACTTAAACTGGGAAGTTATTCTACATTTTGTGACCGCTTCTAGATGAGTTAATAAGGAAGCCAAAATTTACACATTTTGGTGACACCCGTGGAGTGGGGGCAATGAGACATGATTTCCTATCCTATACTACTCCTATATGGGTTATCACATTTAATCAAAATCATCAAAATTTGATCTTTGTCCATCTGTAGTGGCTAGATATTTTGAGGTTATAGTTAAATTTTGAGAGTAAAACTAAACCTCTCTCCCTACACTCTTCCTCTGGCGGAAGGATGCCCAAATCCTCCATTTTTCACACACACACCGGGTTCGGGTTGGGCCGATCACTCCCTTCCCCATCAAATCTTCATCAACAAAAATCAGAATCACCAATCATTCAATTTCACAATCACAATCCTACTTGGTGCTCCTCATAACAGTTCCATGTCTCTCGTTATGCCGTATGGATCAACACGTTGATCCATGGTTCGTGATGCTATATTTTCTCACTTAGCACGCACTTCTAATACACTCTTTGCACACTTTAGCAACATGGAATTCTCTAAAATTATCGGTATGCATCTCTATCTACTTTATATTCTTGAGCTTTTGCTCACCAACATAAAGTGGGGGGAAATGTACACACAAAATCATGCAATTACTACTATTATTATACTTTGCTAAGTATGTTATTTTATATATGAATATTGTGTAAGAAAAGTATTCAGTGATGACCCATTCCATAGCCCATCTCGATTGTCTTATTGGTTTTATTTGTTTTTATCTTGCACACTTGTCACTCATATACCACGAGTTCTAGTTAGGTCAAAGGGATCCTTGTTTTTCAGTTCTCACTCATTTGTCATCACTTGTCCCTGGACACTAGCACCTAGGGCTAGACACTAGCGTCAGGAACTCCTATCTATCCTAGGCACCCATGTCCTCTTTTTGTTTGATTTTATTTTTGAAATTTTAGGTCGGTATTTTTGGTTTTCCTCTTATCTCCCGAGACACTAGATGGCATGTCGTAATTAGCATTGAAATTCGGAGAAGAGATCCCTATATAAACACAACACACATACCAATATAAGGGTGACCAATTCTTATCAAGGGCTAGCTATCTACATAGAGCAAGGGACTGCATTTGGGTGCATTACTATGCATACACACCGCATATGAAGGGGAGTTCTTACTATTTCATCAACACATTTACATTTTAATCTAGATATTATCTAATATCTTGGCGTCATTGGTGCGAGGCGACTTGAGAGAACTATTACACACACAAGTAAACATAACTACATTGGAGTCCGAGATGTAGTGCAATGCTCGGTTGTAAGTCCATCAATGTGGCAACTAAGGACAATCTGACCCCTCGTTTTAATTTTTGATTTTTTAGGATTTGATGTCTATTTGAGGGTTTTGCAGGTCTATACCTCATTTTAGGTTTACAGGTACCTCAGCGATCTAAGTGTGACATACATAAAACTAAAGACGAGCAAGTGCAAAGCCCTAGCAATCATATATCGGAACCAGTTCGATCTTTTCTACTGACCCAAGCACCTAAAAAAAGGCCTAGGACACCCATGGGAGCCCCAGGACCAACCATTTCCTCCTCTGTTGCATTTTTCTATGGTTCGTTGTGAAATTTCATGCTTATGTTCCATCACATTGTTCATTCCGAATCACTATGAGGTAAGATAAATTCGGATAAGTGCCTTACCTTTCTTATTTCCTTTCATAGTTACATTTAAATAAAAATTTAACATTTATATTACATTATATATCATTTGTTGCAGCTCTGTACATCTATATTTTTAATAAAATAATATGATTTTATTGAATCACCTTCAAAAAAGTCTAAAGCATCCCAGAAAGCTTCTGTGTCGATCAACTTTCCCGTTATAGTAAACTTTCGACATTGATCAATTTGCCTCAAAAAAATATACCTAGGGCATGAGCCTATAAAACTATCAAAAGGATAACCTATTCTCCCATATAAACTGCATATGTCAACCCTTCCCATGTTCTAGGAAGGTATATAAACTCACTTCCATCTATATCTAAGATCCTACATGTGACTAATTATTGTTAGTTATGTGTTAGCTATTATATTCTGAGGCATGAAGTGCATTGTCATCATTATATATTTTACCATCATGTTATATATGCATCAAATCTAGTCTAAAAGAAAACGATTCACATTTTATTCCCAACCATGATTAAAGTACATTTTGGAATACATATATTGACACCATTATATTGGAAATCACAACATCAAAATTAACATATCATATATCAAATTAACATCCATACTCATCACATCTAACAACACAATCAAATATATCTAAACTTATCTCAAGATCAACATATCATATATCAAAATCAACATCTATACATCTAAACATCATACCAACATTGCATTATAAACATCAAACATCAAAATAAATCAATAACACATCATTCAAAATCGCAATCATATATATATATATATATATATATATATATATATATATATATATGTGTGTGTGTGTGTGTGTGTGTGTGTGGATATATAAATATACATCATCATGAGTCTAAAAACTCTATATACCAAAAATATACATAAATATAGGCTTGATAGAGGCACATACATTAAAAACATCATATCTACTAAGTAAACTAATCATCCGTCACTTGGATTCTCCCTTGGGCACTACTCCCTTGATCACCACCAGACCTCTATGAAGTCCTCTGTCTGGACCTCTTAGCACTGACCAACACTCATGGTGCTACTGTCGATATCGCGTTTGCCTTTGCACCCGATACACCATGTAGTGAGGTTCATCGGTATCCTCCCCATACTATCTCCTCATAGTAGCTAAGCTCCTCGCATAATGACTGGTAGTTAACCAACCTCACACTACCAAGTGGCCCCATATGACCACTAACTTGGGATCTTGCCACTTGTAGCTTCTTAGCTCCCGAAATTGAAGTACTAATGGTGTCGAGGGCCTTTTACAAGACCTCTCATTTTTATCGATATCGATGACGGTTAGCTATGGCCTAAGTAAGCTCTGCATGTACAATGGAAAGTTGTTGACCCAACCCATTTCTCTTGACCACCAATGCAGCCTTCTCGACCGTAAAATGAGTTACGATAGCCTCTAACTTAACTACCCTACCCTCTCCATCCCTTCCCTTGTCATCACCACCACCACCCTCCCGAGGTGCAACCTTCATACAAGGTCACACTCATCTATCAAAACCACCTACTTGCCTTCACCACCATGTAATGTAGGCCATTGTTACCCCTACATCGTCGTGACCTATCTCCATGCCCCGAGGATCAACACCTACACCAAATTCATCTTCATCTGCTATATCCACCGCCTCAAGAACAATTGGCGGTGCCACATCTATCTCCACATCATCTCTCCAAGGTAGGCCACTACTACCTCCAACACATCCTGCACTAAACCAAATTGTCATCTGACACGGCCAAATCGAACCAAATCCCACTCACCATCCCTTTTCTCTCTCACCCACCTATCCTACTACATGACCACCACTCCCTTACTATATCGGACCCTACTTAGGAAACTTTTGTATATGGCCTCCAAATCACTCCACCTGCTGTAAGCCACTCGTGAGCTTCTTGTAGTAATCCTCATCTCTCATGGGCCATATTTCCCTATGATTAGATATCCATCTCATAAAACCTCTTTGAAACTCTAAATCCACCCACCTCATCTAGGGTGATCCTCTCGGTCGAGCCGGTGCAATATGCTCATAAGTGTAACAACTAATACCCAACATCATCATTGTCACTAGAGTTTGACCCTCCTCATCATCATGATATAGGGATCCATATGAGAACCCTCTAGCATAATACAAAACCTCCAAACTATCATCTTCATACAAACGTTGCATCGCATGCGTCTCGACCGACCTCATCAATAGTATAATTTTTCTCACCTGTGTTGGCAAGCATAGAATCCGATGCACGTCCTCCAAAGTCAAAGTCATCTCCCCTGTCGAAAACCAGAAAATACATGTAACAAGGTCCCATCTCTCAAACAAAGCCAATAATAATCATGTATCTCTGTGTATACGTCGGTATTGAAGCATCCCACTTAACCCCACTCGCCTCTAAATGACCACACTTCGCATCGATAACTGCTCATGTACCTCATCAAGAATCTTTGGGACCCTGTCCCATGTAGTCAATTAGTCTCTAGCTTCCATCCATGTAAACAAAAACCAACATTAGATACAACAACCAATCAAAATCACTTAATCAACTATAACATTTATTTACCACACATCCATAAAAATCAAACAAATCGGCTGGTGATCACTTAAATCATTTGGTGATCACCATCGATCGATCGTCGTCAATCCTTTGATCACATTAGATCTTATACAAAATCATCGATGATCCCATAGCCCGAGATCCAAAAACAAAATACTAATAATAAAAATATACCAAAAATCACAAAATTTAAGTACACCACCTACCTCAACATGTGTGGGTCTTTGACGTCTCATCGCCCAACTCCAATTGCTTCCATCTCAAACAAATCACACTCAAAATCACACCCAATACTCTAGCAATGTCACTATCACAAAAGCACAATGGTTCAAATGAACCTCCCGCAAACCTTATATATTGAGTTTTTTTTTCCCGCACGCCCGATTCTAGCAATCCCTATGAATGCAAACGATTTTGGCTGATTACTAGCGATCCAGATAATCGTCGACAATTTGTTCCCCTTTAACAAATACATCCATAAATTCCTTGTATCCTTATCCAATTTTGTCACAATTTGTCCATCAATATATAATTAAGCCCGCCCTTAGCAAAAATTCATCCCGTATCACGTAGCTTTATCCGGGTAAGTCATATGTCTATAGGACACGAACCCTTTGGTTCCCCTATCACTTGACTTCATGGGCTTATTATCCCACTTTTGTGGTAAATTTTTTTATCAAACTTACATGGATAACATATTCATCTAGGATCATTCCCCGTGTTTGCTTCCTATGAGTCATACGTCTATAGGTTGCGAACCCTTTGGTTCCCTTATCATTTGACTCCATGGTAGTGTAATTCCACCTTTGTGAAAATATTGTTTTATCCCTAGTCTTGGGGCAGCTTAAATCGAAACACAAATATCATACAAACCTATCTCATCTAACAAACATTTCAAACTGGTGATTATTACACTTCATCGCAATCACCCCGTTTGAGGGGGGACCACCCATCTAAGCACAAATCAAATTATCTCACTCATTTTTGTCCAGCAGTTTGTCCATCACAAACCACTTGACAAAAAGGGGCAAATTTAGACATCGAGTTTTCATCACCTTAGATAACCCTTTACACCCCGTACACACACACAATTAAATCATTAAACCTATTATTTTAATCATAACCTAAGTCATTACCCTCATCCCATAAAATCATACTTTTACCCCCTGTAAACCTACTCTAACCTCCCTTTAACCTCCCTAACCATCTACCACCCATCTAAACTCATTTTTACCCCTTTATCCAACCCCTAACACCCTAACCTCCTCACCTCGCATCCCCACCCGTGAAAGCCCAAGTTGGAAGTGGTTAAAACCACTTCCAAGTTGTTTTCCCCAAAATTTTGGATCATTGGTGATCCCAACCGATCACCAACGATTATAAATAAAAGCTCAAAGCTCCTATTTTAGGATCTAGAAAGGTTGCAGAATGAAGCCCTGTTGCATTAGACAATGAAGTGACATTATTATTAGCCTCTGAACATCCTCAGCATTCCATCTAAGCTATTAGATATCTACAAACCTCTCACTATCACCTGCAGGTCTTCCCACTTCATTCTTGTGTCCAAAGTAAGTACATTATCATTTAAGTGTTTTGATTTTATTTACGCATCAAATACGAACTAAAACAATCAATTTTTAGCCTCTATTTTTTTCAAATATCTCTGTTATTGAAATATCAAGTTTTCACAGGGATCACTAATGATCTCTTGGATCACCCAAAATCCCTTTGGATCACCGATCGTTGTCAAATTTCAATATTTTATCAGTTATTGTCATAATTATCATTTTTATCAAATCTATTGTGGTCTAATCAAATTTTCTACAAGCATGTCTTCTTTGTAGATGACTGTTCCAAGTATCTCTCATCCAATCACCAACATTTATGATCTTCCAATCGTCTAACAACCATTCATGTGGGAGAAGTTTAACATCCTCCACGAACTCACTTTGTGCGCCATCACATTCACACCAAATTTTGAGGACATTGAAGAGCAGTTTGAGATCCTCCACGAAATATGAGAAGCAATCGAGGGCGTTTAGGTACAATTACTTCAAAGACTTTGAGCTTGCCATAGCCCCTGGTCCGGTCCGCTTTAAGCCGAACAGGTCTTACTATTCCCCTTGAGTTTTAGCTTTGTCATCATTTATCTTATTATCTTTATCAACGCAACTTAATTGTATCAAAATGAGTTGACACCCTTCAAGGAAGTCCCTTTGGATTCTTGGGATCGGCACTTCTCTGAGCAACTCTTTATCATATTTGTCTAGATGTCTTTGTTTGCAGGTCTTCTTACTCGGCGAAAGGAGGAGCATTTTCACATTGCCCACTACATGTCATCTGGAAATTGTGACTGTCAATGCAGCTATTGATAAACCCCGCTCATTTGAGTTTTAGGTATTTTCAGCATTTGATATCACCAACCCGAAAACTACCTTAAACAGTTTGATAAGTTATAATTTAGGTGCATTGAATGGTGTATGTTCATTCATCTGCAATGTAAGCCCATCCCTTTTGCACCTCTTTTGAATATAAGAATATTTATTATAGTATTATTAATTTTTAAAGATGTTTCCCTTTCTTAAATATAAATTCCATAAGTCGCTCCTTAGATTTATGTAATTTTCTAGATATACAATTTCAAAGTGTTATTATGGGGGTTTAATTTGTGTTTTTTTACAAAATGTCATGCGGGTTGTGAGTGATGAGAATACTCAAGTATCCTACCATTTTTGATCTTCACCTTTATAGAGGATTTTTCATTTCCAATTTCCTCTTCCGTATGATTTTCTAGACCCAAGCTCCCACTCTAGTTGGGACATGCCAAATCACCACCTCTCAATGAGAAGTAGAATTTCAGATTAAATAAAAAAATTGGCATATAATTTATGTTTTAGAATGAGTTTGTAAGTTGTTTCAAAGTTCTAATGGTTATTATCTATTGAACAAAGTAGGTTTTTCTCCTATTCCTTCTTCAAGTAAATAAGTACCTTCTTTTAGATATTTTCATCTTGTTGCAAATGGGTAATTAATACTATTTTTTAATTAGATTTTATTTTTGTATTGATTTCATGTCTCGACTAATGCAACACAATAGATGTTCCTTCAACTTTCATGTAATATGAATACTTCGTCCTCAATACAATCTCTTAGACATACTCATATCATGTCTATCTCTTTAATAAACATTACTCTTTTATAAGTATTGATTTTTTTGGAATTTTAATGCACATATCTTTTACATATTAGATTTAAAATAACCTTTTCACCTCTAACTATTTTGTTTAGAGCATGCATTGATATTTATTGCTCAACATGGATCCCCGAGGTTAACATTTGTTTGAGTATAGAGCATGCCCTTAGGGCCTATTATGCATGTATATTAGAATATAAATGGGGTTCTCATTCTTAATATGCTGAAGGGTCTAGTCCATTCATGAGATTATAATACAAATGGGGTTAAACCTCTGATCTCCACCACTTAGACATAATTAATTACATGGACACAAGAATAACATTCTTTGAATCGATAAGATTTTTTCATAAATCTTGAAGACTTCCATTGTATTCTAGACTGCTTCATGGCATGCAGTTTAACAAAAAAACATATTTATATTCAAGACATGATAACATATCCTCATTTTCACCTTACACATTTTGTTTTTCATGCCTATCGGCGTGACCATTGCACCTCTTGGTGCATTTGCTAGTTTACTTTGTTTTATGCAGATGCAATGTTGGTCGCAGCCGTAAGCTTAGCGAGACTGGTGGGTGTGGTTATGTTCCACACATACCATGTGCTAGGTAGTTGGAAATTATATACAAATCATTGTAAACCATGACATCCAATATCTACATTAGACCTGTGAACTCGCTTCCTATCACATTTCGACTAGGAGATGGTTTTCTAAAAACTCGCTTTGTTGCTTTGAACTTGTGAAAGTGGGTTTATCTATATGTAATCACATTATATGAGTTATTTTTCATGGTGTGGACTCTCGATAAGCATCTTACCTTATTGTAATACAAGTTATAATTATTTTTCTCACTTTTGGAGGTGTGTTGGAGCTTGTGACAATGTTTGGTTTAGAAAGTTTGGTCGATTGTGCTACCTTGTTCTCTTTCTTAATGACTTTGTGTTCAGCAAGATAGTTGTTCGTGTATTGTCCTTCCTTTTCTTGAGGCTCCCACATCCATTACTTTGAGCCTACGAAAATGGGTTTATCTGGTTGTAATCACATTAAATGCTTTATTTTCCATGTTGTGAAGTCTCCATATGAACCTTACCATGTTGTGATGCAAGTTGTAATTTTTTTTTTTCCTTTTACGGAAAGCTAGAGCTCTTGGTAGTGTTCACTTTGACAAGAATGGTCAGAAATTTTCTCCTTATTGTATTTTTTGGTGGCTTTGCATTGCAAGATAGTCATTTGAGTATTGTCTCACCTTTTCTTTGGGTTCACCGCACCATCTAGGTGTGTGTATATATACAAATACCTAGATTCAAAAGTTGTTTTGGGTTTATGTTGTGCTAAATGAAAAAATCATGGTGTGTGGTTTTTGTCATGAAGTAATATTGGAAGTTATAGTGGGTGGTGTGGGCGTGTGGAAAATTTCTAGGTGTTACTTTACGCCCAACATATTGTCTTGGGTAGGTTGGTTGTCTTTCTTTTTTTCCATGGTTGCATGTAGATACAATGACATGGTTTTTCACACCAACTTGTTTGTAATAGCACATATTTATATTTATATGCATGTGTTCGAGATAGTTTCATTTTTGAAGCTTTGTCCTTTAATGAATTAAAATACTATGTAGGTAATGAATGGTTTTTGTCTTGTTTGTTCTTATTTAATGAAGTTTTTAATCTTAAGGCAATGATTGTGTCCCATGAAAGCTTTCAGTTTAGATTTTTCATTTTAAAATTTGCATTTCAAAACGTTTTGGGATATAGTTACTAAGAAAATTTGTCTTGATAAAGTTATGTTTAAGGATTGGTTGTGTAAACTTGTTACTATTTTCACTTGAAATTGTTTATAGGAAAAAACCTAAACAATAATTTATTTTAAGTATTTATCTTGGTAAGATACAAAGAACAAAACTATAGTTTTTAGGAACGTCGTTTTATTTTCCCAAAGTTTTTAAATATGTTTTGTGCCAATCGATCGTTGGTCCATTGGTGAAGTTGTTAGACTCCCAAAGAGCTCACAGGGGATCAATTCTTTTCGAGTGCAAATGCCCAAGGTGTATTAATAAGGGATGAGGTTGGGATCATGCCCTAAGAGATTTTGGCGGAATAGATACCCCTCAAACCTTTCATCTAAGATAAAGAAGACTAGATTAAATCCAGACCTTCAACAAAAAAGTGTTTTGTTGTATTTTTCATGGTTTCCCCCAAAAAAGTATTGGGGCACATTTTTCATTTTTTCCTTTTGCATTTCTTTTGCTTGGTAACATTGTCGGTGATTTAGGATAAACACTGAAAAATTCATAGTTATATCTTGAACATAGGTGAGCGGTGTCTATCTCCCATCTCAAGATGATGATAATAACATGATGATATGACGATAATTGATTTAGTCAAGTCAATAGGGGTGAGCGATGCCACATGATGATGATTGATTATTCCCCGCGATAATGATTGATTACTCCCCACATCACCACCGGTCGATCCTCCCTTCATATAGAGGGGATATGATATATATACATATAGATAATCTATATGTGGGGCACATATATAAATAGGGCATTATCCCCTTCCTCTCTCTCTCACTAGATCATAATGTATAGGGTGGGGGTATATGTCATATCTAGGGCCCAATCTCAATTTCTATACATATAATTTCGATATAGTAGTTCTTATATTCATCATCCGATTTGGGTTGAGTTGAGATACAATATGATTTGAACTAAATAGAATAGACCGTCCAATAGAGTTATGTCGAACCTTATATATCTATATGGTGGCAAGTGTATCTACTCTAAATATGGCCCCATATATAGATAGGGGTTGAAACCCACCCTCTGTGTGTGTGTGTGTGTGTGTGTGTGTGTGTGTGTGTGTGTGTGTGTGTGTGTGTGTGTGTGTGTGTGTGTGTGTGTGTGTGTGTGTGTTGTTGCTCGCATAAATGTCATATCATGTATATAATCGATTAGATACCATATATAGATATGCATATAGATATAATTTTCTTTGTCGGTGCTTACAAATCAAGAACATGTTTTTATTTGTGAATAAATGAGATTTTGTGACAAGGTGTCAAAATTCCCACTATTTATTAGGTTACATATTATGCGTATATTGATTTTATATGTTCATGGCCGGTTTATAATCATGTTTCCACATATTTTATTACATGTTTTAAATAAGTGTCATTTGTTTAAATCAATTGAGGATCTTAATATCCACATTTATCTTAATTCTCTCTATAATGATTGATGCCTCTTTGAAATCATCGATTTCCATTGAATACCATACCCAACCTTGCTTTGATTGTAATGCACCCATTAAGTCATTATATGATGTCATTAAGGATGTGCACTAAAAAAAAATAGGTTTTTGATAGTTGATGAATAATACATAGTTTTATATGTTCTAATATTCATGAAAGGTTGCATAAAAGGGTTTCTAATATAAGATATAACCTAGTAACATATTGATCAATAATTATAGCGAAAGGTTTAGTTTTGAATGTGTTTTCTTAGTATTTTTTTATATACATATATGATAATAGATGTATTCTTGGAAAGAAGAGCATGTGAATGGGAAAAGATCTAATTTTACAGCTAAGTTGTGACTAGGCTCTATGTACTACACATTTTGCACATGCATTTATATGCAATACAAGCATTTTTTCAATTTTAGACTAAATATGTATATTATTACACGTTAAAAAGGGGCCTATTTTCCCGTTATGAAACTACTAATATGTTTCATTGAATCATCTATCTCAAACAAATTACAAACCTGCCACTTGTCTTAAATGATGCGGAAAAAAACCTCATATGGCAGTATTTTAAGGTAGTTCTTAGATTTAGCCATATTAGTAAGGATTACACGTGAGTATGATTAGCAATTGCTTTGAATATTCTTAACGTACACCTTTGGATCTCCCAAAAATTAGAATTAAAGACGGTGAAAATGATGTTTGTAGCAAATATATTGAATTATTATATTGCACATCATCCTTGCACTTTTTAATTGAATTGGTGTAGTTTTTTATTCTCTTCTCCACATAAAAATGAAGAGGATTATAAAAATAAATTGATTGAATTTATATAGATAATTTCTTAAGAAGGCTCCCTTGGCATATGGAGTATGTATCTATATAGTTTGACTATGAAATCATCCTTCATTTATATAAGTAGCTTTAGAGTTGAGATATCCAAAAATTATGGCTGATTTCGATGTCTTGATGTCTTAACATTATTTATGTCTTATGTGTACTATTATGATTCTAACACTTTGAATATGTTATATCCTTTGCTTTCTATAACCCTAGCTTATTGATAGCTCTTAAATTAAATTTTGCTTTGATATTCATTTGTAATGTCTTTGCAAAGCCAAAAAAAAATCACTCCTTTATATTTATTGACTTGACCATATGAACAAATAGTGTTGTAACTCAATGGGTGAGTGGTTTCACTCCTCTAACTCAAACTTGGAAACATGTGCCTTTGTTGGAGCCAGAATTCGTGTGTGGGGAAATGTTCTCACTCCGGTGAAACCACATTGATACATCCCAAGATGGATGGTAGACTATGCTAAAACAAGGTTTTATAAGTTTCCCACCGAGTGATAACTCCTTTATAAATAAACACAAACTATTCATGATTATAATTCTCTCATCCTTTTCCTAGCTACCTATGTTCGTGTTGACTTTTTGCGAGTCAAATAAATATTTTATCTTGCATGCTTAAGATAGCATTTATTTTGGGATACTACTTTGTATTTACATCTTAGTTCATCGCTCATACTATTATTGCATGGAAAAAATGGCAAATGCTATTCTTGAAACTGATGACTTGGATTTAAGGCATATTCCTTTTTCTAATCCATTCAACACATTGTATAGAAGTGAATCTAAAATTCCAACTTCTCAAAATAAATTCATTACACTTTTTTGATTTCTAATTGCACTATCTATTTACTTTGAATAGGAAATGTTGGTTCCATTATTTAAGTGTCTATAGAGATGAAATTTTAATAATTTACTAGTGCTTATGTTGTGGTGTTGTTTTTAGACTATTCACCATTTATGCGCTCCATTATACCTCTAACACCAAATATATTGTGTCCATTGCTTCATATGCATGTAAACCTTGGATAACTCTTAAATTAGAATTTTTTATCTAGCTTGAGATGATCATTTACAATATGGTTGTGATAAAAAAATAGAATGTTGCATTATTCTAAATCCATTTTTTTACATTAATGTTTTGTGTTTTTGATTCGTTTCTTTGTTTAACATTTTTTGCATGAAAATATTAACAATTATTATTCTTGAAACTCTTGGATTACATTTAAAACATATTCCTCTTTATTATCCATTTAAACCGAGATGGTCAGTGCAAAAGGTGTTACGGGAAGAGAAAGTGCTCCAAATACCATAGGAGGTATCAGGCTCAAGAGTCATCATGAATAGGAGAAGATGCACTAGGAGTAGGAGCTACTAAACATGGGATGGCCGGAGGAGCCAAGGAAAAAGGTGTTCGTGATGGAATGCCTTAGATAGTAATAAGATGGCACTCATAAATGAACTTAAGGCATAATTGAACAATAAAAGGCACAAATTTGGTAGTGTGGAGCCAAGGGAGTACTAAGACCATGTCACAATGTGTAATCATGGATTCAATAGTAAATGACATAGAAATAGTAATAGGCCCAAAAAAATGAGTAGAATAATATGGCAATGAGAAGTGGGAGACATGTGTGTCATCTGAGATAAAGGGAAGCCAATTGACGACAATAAAGATAATGAGTATGCATTGTGCTTGAATGTAGGATGTATCATAACATTGTTGAAAACATGGGGCCCAATAGAAGCATTGATATGTAATCTATGGGAGGAGAATGAGGCATGAAAATAGACATCACCGACATGTGGTGGGAGATCGATAACAGATAAGGAATCCAAGGGATTCTCTCGAAGAAGCGAACAAAGGCATTGCATGGTAGGTATGATTGGAAGATGACTCGGGGCTAAATTTTTATGTTTAGGTAACAATTCATTAAAGATGTTTAACTTTCCATTGTCATTGGTATATTTGGAAATGGAAGTAGCGATTCGTAATTGGATATCATTATTGTCAATGAGATCTTGAATCAAATGGTGAATCTTGAAACACTTTTCGATAGAATGGCCATTGCATCTATGGTAATCATAGTGTGCATGCTTATCAAAACTCTTGTCATGGGGCCTATTAGGATCATACTAAAGAGTTGGCGGAAGATAAATCAAATTTCTTTTAATGAGTGGGGTAATAAAGCATACGGGAGGATAAGGCAATCAAGTAAATATAGGTTTGAGAGGCTTAGAGCTGAAGCTTATGAGGTTGAGAAACAACATTGACATTAGGCTTAGCCTCACATACTTGGGTTTAAAGGGAATCTTGTTTGGAAATCTAGAATAGGAATGATTAGAAGTATTAGACCCATATTTGAGTTCGCCCAAAAAAAATAGCTTAGTTTGATGTGTCTTCAAGGTATGGCATAGATGGTCAAAAGAATGATAGGAGTAAATAATCACACATTCTTACAAAGGAGGCAAAATATTTTGAATAAATATATCTTACCCTTCATATTCAACTAATACATTTTTCATTTTAGAAAGATTGTTCTTGTAATGTAATACATAATCACTAAGATGTTCATTAGATCCTTGTTTAATTTTAGCCATTTGTGCATAAGATATTTTCGTTCCAATATTCATAGAAAAATGAGCTAAAAATAAATCAACAAGAGTAGTAAATGATTTAACGAATGCAAGGGAAATTCATAGAACCATCGCAAAGCATAATCTTGTAAGCTCTTAGGAAACAACTTGGTCAAGAGAGTGTCATCACATGCATAGTCCAAGAAAGCAACATGAAAGGATCTAAGGTGCTCTTGAGGGTCTCCATGGCCATCAAATAGAGGAAACTTTGGTGAAACAAAATTGACAGGGAGTGGATAAGAAGACACTTTGGGTACAAGAGGACTATGAAAAGAACTTAAGACTCAAGAAATGGGGAGGAAGAAGTAGCTTGTTGCAATTGAGGAATTTTGCTGCTTGCAAATCATGATAAAGAGAATCTAAAGTGTGGGTGCCTAATGAAGAACTAGGTTGGATGTGGGAGATAAGAGGAGAAGAAAGATTAGGATTGGGTGTGGAAGTAGGAATATGGTTGGTAGAAGCTCCCACATTGGTAGGAGGGGAGGAAAGAGGGATAGAAGATGTGGTAGCAGTAGAAATAGTGGTGTCAAGAGAAGAGGAGGTAGAAATCCTTTGGGCTTCCTCACGAGCAACAAAAAGTAACAGGTCTAGGTTTTCAAGATGCTCGATAAGATAATAATTGAGTTCATTGAGATCCTTAGTAGAGAAGTCATGAGAGGCACTAGCTATAATGGGAAGGGATTTGATAAGATAAGAGTGAAAGAACGTTGGGTTCACGAAATGATTTAATAAAATTTAAATCAATATAAGGAAATTATTGATTAGATAAATATAATATTATTCAAGAAAGATCTAGCTAAAGAAGTACAAGCAAGAGTGAAAGATAGGAGATAAAAATGATTCGGCTTGTAATTGTAGGTTTGGACTGATTCTCAACCGATGAATAGGGTGAAACGGAAAATTCTAGATTTTTCAAGCTCTATTTCGAATCTGGATTCTTGACGATCTTGGGGACAAAAGTGCAGGGAGAGGAAACAATTGCCTAGGTGTTAGCATCTGCTTTTGCGTGCTAGTTTCGTGGAATAACTTCGGTCTGGTTCTTTTTGTGTTGCTTATTTTCACTCTTTGTTCATTGTAGGTTGTTTCAAGTTTGCTATAAGTATTCTCGGTCACACTTGTACCCTCCTATGCATTTGAAGTATGCAGTCCCAAAATGCAGTCCTTGATGTAGTAGATAGAAAATATTAGCTCCTTGTAGATGTATATGCCTCTTGAATGTTTTCCCCCTAATGAGGTTAAATAAGACATGTGTGTGTGTGTATGATTCCTTCGCTTAAGTTTCATCATTAACAAGTGAAAGGTTGACCTAGGGTAGTAAACAAAGACATGAAAGATGTAACATCCAAACAATTGGAAAAAGGGAGAAGGACATAAGTACCCGGAGGGGGAAAGTAGCACTGGTGCTCCTGTCCCTAATGGGTGGTTTTGTATAGGGTGCCAAAAAAATAAAACAATGGAATCAAGACTAAGTAGGATGTCGGTTGGTATGGAAAACTGTAATGTGTAAGTTCAAAAACAACAAGCAATAAAGATAAGAAAGATAAAAGTAATGTCAAAGAAAAACAAGTGTTATTAATGACTAGTTCTCTTGTTTAGGAATCATGCATATAAATGAAGTATTTAGAGGCTAGATGTACATAGTAAGTGCGTGATTAATGACTACAATTTATTCTTTGCTTTGGGTCTTTCTTGTCTTTATCTCATGACCTTAATCAGGTTTTGGTGCCACTAAGTATCAAAATTGAAACAATGAAGTCATACATATACTCGACCTACTAATTATTATTAAAGTCTAGACAATTGGGCTATCACTCTTTATCTACCATCTACAAGAGTGACACTCAAGGGCTGCATTTTATGTTGCATTATTCACTTCATAGGAGGGCTTATTTTGAATTTCGTCTCACACATTCATCTTGAGGAAAATTATTTGTAGCTCAATATCTTGGTGCAACTGGAACAAGGGCAACCTAACTTCAAGGGAGAAAAATTCAATTACACACACACCGTAACTAAATAGAGTATGAAATATAGTGCAACGCTTTCTGTGACTATCACATTGGGGTGACCGTTGAGGTCGAGTTAGACTAAAGCATATGCATTATTTATTTCATCTAATGTTTGCTTGAGATTTTCGCAAGTAGTTAGGGTTTGTTTTGTAAGAACATGTGCAATCAGAACCCTACGACAAATCTAAAGTAACAAACAAAAGAATGAAAGATCCAAGTTTAGACCACGAAAATTCCAAAAGTAGAGCTTCTCCATGGACACTAGCGCCTAGATCAAACACTAGTTCCTGAGGTGGTCTTGTCCTCATATGGGCACTCCCATCTAAAGAATTCCCAGATCCCAGTTTCTCAAACATATCCTGTATAGTCCAGATCTAGCCTTCTCAATGGTTTTCTATCCCAGGATTAACCCAGATCCTCGATACAAGCTAATTCATTCTCATTCTCCTAGCTTGTATACTTGTTTGTACTTTACATGTTAGATCTTGTCTATTACTATTATATCTGTTTGATCTTAGTCCTCTGATAGAGATTTAAAATTTATTTAAATCATTTTGTTCTACTCACAGATGTGGATAAATTGTAATGCTTTTCACTTTATTCTAGATAGTGGTAGTCAAAAGAATATGAAGGCTACAAACAAATAAAGAGGCTAAATTTGGTACCAAATCCTCACCCACGGCTATACTCTATTGGTTGGGTCATTCAAGGAAGAGACGTCCTGTGAATTGGCGGTGTTGTCTTCCTATCCAATCAAACTATTCAAAGATACGGTCTTTATGTGATTTCACACTATTGGATGTATGTGATGCACTTCTTAGACAACCATACATGTAGGATCGTCAGGGTGTCTACAAGGTGAGGTTTCAGAGTTCCATCATTACTCTAGGCCGTAAGCGATACCACATCCCGGAGGTAACCCATGCCAAATCGGTGCAAAGAAGTACGAGTTTGATTGCGAAACTAGGACCTTTGTCCTACTCATGATCCATCCCGAGGAGAAGCAAAAGGTTGCAACAACCACAAGAGTAGTCCCATGAGGCCAAAATCTACAGTGTAAGTAGATGGATTAAATGATATCTATATACATAGATGTATTTATACCACTTACAGGTGTGACTCAACATTGTTAGGTGAGGCATACAAATGAATTAGTCTTTAGAATACCACTCCTAAATGGGCCCTGTATAGGTGCTCAGTACTTGAGAATGAAGATATCAAGCATCAAATTTAGGAGTTAATTCAGAAGGGGCATATTTGACCAAGTGCATCACCTTGTGGAAGCCCAATTATTCTTTCCTAAAAGAAAGATGGGACATAATGGATTTGCATTGACTATCGAGCCTTGAAAAAAATCACAATGAAGAACTGATACCCACTTCCATGAATTGATGAACTCCTAGATTAAGTCAGAGGAGTTAAGTTCTTCATGAAGATCAATATGAAGTTGGGGTACCACCAAGTTCCCATTGATCTCGTAGATGTTTGGAAAATTGCATTCAAATCTAAGGAGGGCTTGTTTGAATGGTTGGTCATGCCTTTTGGGCTCATGAATGCACATGTAACATTCATGAGGATGATGAACAACATCATGTGAACATTCATCGATTCATTTGTGGTCGTGTACTTTGATGACATTTTGGTCTTCATTAATACATGGGAGGAGCATGCTCAACATGTCCAACAGGTTTTTCAAACCTTGCATCAACACAAGCTCTATCTATGCTAACATAGATAAGTGTTCCTTTGGCATGGAGAGTATCTAATAATTGGGATATACCATTAACAAGTACGATATACATGTGGAACCATAAAAGATCTAGGTCATTCGAGATTGGCTGGTACCAAATATCGTCATTGAATTATGAAGTTTCTTGGGACTATCCAACTTCTATCATAGGTTTGTACTTGGTTTTTCTCACATTACATGGACTTTGAATCAGGTGACACATGAAGCAGTGAAATAAAATTTTTGTAATGAAATTACTTGTATAATTCAGATCATGAGTAGAAATATAACACAATATTCCAGAATAATGATCTCAATATGCAATTAGAATAGCTTTGCCACTTCGAGGGGGCAACCTCTAAACCATACAATAATACTCAAATGCTCAAATGATGATGAACTACTACCTATAATCCCATATATATACTATTCATATGTTATGGCCATCACCAAGGTCGACCTCCTAAGCATGAGAAAGTATAAATGATATAATAAAATGATATGGTAAGCCACAAGTCAGCTACTCATATCCTAATATAAGCAATAGGTTAAGGGTGTAGCATGCCCTTCCCCTTCAAAGCAACATTGTCCCCAATGTTGAGAAGCTCACAGGTGTTCTTTGCAGGGAATGTCATATCTTCCCATGTTGCATCTTCATTGTCCATACTCTTCCACTTGATCAGGTACTCAGTAATAACTTGTGTCCTCAATCTTTTAGTGCGTGTTTTAAGGATGCATTCATGTTCCAAGATGACTCTCCCCTCCTCATCAAGCTCAGGTAACACTATGTGGGTTGATACTCTCTATCTAATTACTTTCTTCAGGCAAGAAACATGAAAGACTGGATGTATTCTGGTTGATTGTGGAAGTTCTAATTTGTATGCTACAGTACCAATCTTCTGCAATACTTGATAGGGGCCATAATACTTTGGTGAAAGTTTGTTATCCTTTTGTTGTTGTTTCAAAGACATTTGCTTATATGGTTGTAACCACACAAAAACCCAATCACCGACTTCAAAATTCCTTTCCGTGTGATGTTGATCAGCCTGTTGCTTCATGCGGTTTTGTGCCATGACCAAGTTCTCCTTGAGACTAGAGAGGACCTCTTGTTGATATTGAATGTGTTCTTCTACTGCTCTAACCCGTGGTTGTCCTCTCAATGATGATGTGATGGATGGTGGATGGTACCCATAGAGTGCCAAAAAAGGAGACATTTTAGATGAAGTATGGAAGGAAGTGTTATACCACCATTCTGCAAGTGGAAACCATTGGACCCATCTTGCTTGTTTATCGATGTAAAGCAACAGAGATATCCCTCCAAACACTTATTTACAACTTCTATTTTCCCATCAGACTGGGGATGATAAGAAGAGCTACGAGCTAATTGAGTACCCAAACATGAGAATAAATCAGTCCAAAAATTACTAGTAAATATAGGGTCTCGATCACTTACTATAATCTTCGGTGTCCCATGAAGCTTACGGCATGTGTCCATGAAGTCTGTTGCTACTGTGCTTGCAAAAATGGGTGTGCCAAGGCACAAAAATGAGCATATTTGGTGAGTCTATCCACCATAACCATGATGACATTTTTTCCTTCAAATTTAGGCAATCCTGTGATAAAGTCCATGGAAACCTCTTCCCACCATTGGCTAGGAATAGATAGAGGTTGTAGAAGACCTAGGGATCGAACTATTTCACCCTTATTTTGCTGACAAACCATGCATTCTACCACAAATTTTTGGACATCCCCTTTGAGCCCTTCCTAGAATAAATCTTGTTTGACTCGATGATAAGTCTTCAAGAATCCAGAGTGCCCCCCTATTGGAGAAGAGTGAAGTTAGATAGAATCCTATTTTTAAGAGTGGAGTTCTTACATAGGTATAGTCTATCTTTATACCATAAAGCATCCCCTTTTAGTACAAAATTTTCAAACATGCTTGCATCATTCTGGAGATGATGAATGAGGTTTTGTGTGGTTGGGTCATTTCTCCATTTAGACCTTGCCTCATCTATCCAATCTTCTTGTAATATGGATATGGCACATAACAAGGCTACAGTTGATTCATCTTTCCACGACAAAGCATCCACAACTACATTCTCCTTCCCTTTCTTATAGATAATCTCAAAATCATATCCCAACATCTTGGAGACCCATTTTTGTTGTTCTTTAGATGATAAATGCTGCTCTAAGAAGTATTTTAGACTATCATGATCTGTCTTCACTTTAAAGTGTCTTCCTATGAGATATGGTCTCCATTGCTTTACTGCATGAAGTATGGCTAGCATTTCCTTCTCATAAGTTAGCTTGGAAAGATTCTTACCTTTGAATTGACGGCTCAAAAAGTTAATAGGAAAGTATTCTTGCGTGAGAACTGCCCCCATACCCACCCCTGATGCATCACATTCAACAATGAATGTTTTGGAAAAATCTGGAGTAGCCAAGACTAGAGTGGTGCACATGGCCTCCTTTAGTTGCTCAAATGCTTTGGTTGCATCCTCACTCCAATGGAAGGAGTCCTTCTTTAATAAAGATGTGAGAGGTGCAACTATGCTTCCATAATGCCTTACGAATCTTCGGTAATAACCTGTAAGCCCCAAAAATCCTCGTAGATTCTTTAGGGTTTTTGGAACCTTCCACTCCATCATGGCTTTGATCTTATTAGGATCCACTTTAACCCCTTCATGAGAGACAATGTGACCCAAATATTCAACCTCCTTGAGTCTAAAGGAACACTTAGAGGGCTTTGTTTAAAGTTGATGTTGCTCAAGGGTTTCCAAACCTTATTTACATGATGCAAATGTTCCTCCCATGTTTTGCTATGAATTAATAAATACATCATCAAAAAACACTAAGACAAACTTCTGCAAGAATGACTTAAAAATAGAATTCATCAAACTTTGAAATGTAGAACGTGCATTTGTGAGTCCAAAAGGCATTACTAGGAATTCATAATGGCCTTCATGTGTCCGAAAGGCGGTTTTATGAACATCCTCATCCTTGATTCTGATTTGGTGGTATCTCGAACGAAGATCAAGCTTTGTAAAATAAACAACACCATGCAACTCATCAAGCAAATCATCAATTACAGGAATAGGAAACTTATCTTTGATTGTGTACTTATTAAGTTCCCTATAATTAGGACACATGTGCCACATGTCATATTTCTTCCGTACCATCACTACTGGAGAAGAATAAGCACTCTGACTATGACGGATAATTCTTTCTTCCAACATCTCTTGTACAATCTTCTCGATTTCACTCTTTTACACATATGGGTACCTATAAGGTATGATGTTAGGTGGTTTACTTCTGGTAATAACTGAATAGCATGATCATGATCTCTCTTTGGAGGTAATCCCTTTAGTATATTTTCAAATACAACAGAGTGTGCATCCAACACTGCTTGCATATCTGATGGTATAATGTCCTTAGAAGGATGAGCCTCCAATGAAAAAAGTTGTGCCACAAATCCCTCTGCACCCTTTTTTAGCATTTTGTGCATTTAATGAGAACTTACTATTTTTGGAGACTTTTCTCTTAAGCCTCTTAGCTCAAAAGTCCTTCCTTCAGAGTGAAATTGCATGAACAAGTCTTGGAAGTTCATCTCAATGGTTCCCAAAGTGGTAAGCCATTGAACCCCTAACATAATGTCTACTCCTCCCATAGAAATGACATACATGGGACTATTTAGTATGTAATCTCCCATAGCAAGCTTAATGTTATGGCATTTTCTAGAACAAGTAATAGTACCTCCATCAAAAATCATTACTTGACATTCAGGAGTGGGATAAATGAAACAGTTTAGGCGTATTGCTAACTTATGATTGATAAAGTTGTGAGTACTTCCTGAATCAATCAACACTGTGACCCTCTATTTTTTAGGAATCCAACCACCTTTAGGGTTTGGGGGTGCTAATACCTAAAATTGCATGGCATGAGATCGTTGGTTGAGGATCTCCTGACTCCTCCTCTAGCTCAACCAAGACCTCTAACTCTGAATCTTCATCCTTCTCTTCATCTTCACTAGGCCCATCAATGTAGAACAACTTCTTTTCAACACATTTATGTCCGGGTCCAAATTTTTGTCATAGTTAAAACATAACCCTTTTTCTCTTTTTTCTTCAATTTGTTGAGGTGTCAATCTAACTGGCCGAGGGAGTGTTGGGGCCAAGGTGTTGCGATCTTTGGTATAAGTGAAATGTTGTCTCCTACTTGAAACAAATTTCTCCTCTGCCCTTCTTGCCATAATCATCGAATCAGAAACCTTATGAGGATTAAACATACGCACCTCATGCTCAATGTGATCCTTAAGACCCCCAAGAAATAGGTCATTCAGATTCTCTTCAGTAATATTTTCCACCCGCAGAGAAAGGTTTTGGAAGTGATGAATGTAATCCTTAACAGATCTTGTCTGTCTCAACTTTGCTAATTGGCTGAAGTAATTATCTGACACACTAGAACTATAGTGTAATTGCAACTCTTCGATGAATATTGTCCATGTAACATTGAGACCACTCTTTTGCCTTTGAGCACATAACCATCGATACCAGATCGAATTGGTCAGGTTCGAGATACAAAGCTACCATGGTCACCTTTTGTCCTGATGGAATCTGATGTAGTTCAAAGAAATTCTCCATTTGGTTGATCCAATTGAGTGGATCCTTTCCATCAAACTTGCACATCTCCACTTTTGGAAACATAGTATAGGCCTGCAGAGTGCTCGTATTTGGATTGTGCACACTCGAAGATCCACTCTGGCTCATGTGTCTATTATGTTGACCTAAGGATCCACCTTGATTGACATAAGTATGATTACCCATCATATGTGTACTTGAATTTTTGCATGAAATCCTCCAATCTTTGTCCAATCCTATCCACATCTTCTTTGCTGGCCACCCAAGATTTGAGGTCTCTCAGGTTAAACTCAAGTTGGCTTACTTTATGGTTTGTCGAAGTAAACCCTAACCCTGAGGAATCTATAGCTATATCTTCTGTCTCCAAATCCTCAACTAATATCTCATCCTTTTCTGGTGTTTTACCTAGAGTGATGGGATTCTTTTTTCCTCTTGTGGAAGGCCCCGCCATGATGCCCCAAAATAGTAGGATGTAGGGATCATGGTCAAATTTTAAGGTTTCAAATTTCAATACAAATTCAAAAAATATATAAAAAATAAAGAACAAACCCCAAATAACATTTTTTTGCTTTCGAAAATGTAACGAATTTGAAAAATTCCACATTTGCACCCTAGGGAGCAATTTTATGAAAAACCTAAATTTATAATAACTTTTGCAAAATAAATCAAAAGTCTAAAATTTTGAGGGAACCTTACTTTAAATATTTGTTAACTCTGGTAAAAATATCTTCCACCAATTCGCTATGGTTCGCAATATATGGTGGAAACAAAAATTAGGGTTTTTTGCCCTAATTTTGGCCCAGATCACAACTTTGATACCACTTGTAATGAAATTACTTGTATAATTCAGATCATGAGCAGAAATATAACACAATATTCCAGAATAATGATCTCAATATGCAATTAGAATAGCTTCGCCACTTCGAGGGGGCAACCTCCAAACCATACAATAATACTCAAATGCTCAAATGATGATGAACTACTACCTACAATCCCCTATATATACTATTCATATGTTATGGCCATCACCAAGGCCAACCTACTAAGCATGAGAAAGTATAAATGATATAATAAAATGATATGGTAAGCCACAAGTCGGCTACTCATATCCTAATATAAGCAATAGGTTAAGGGCGTAGCAAGTTCATATAGACAAAGGAACAACATAAGGCATTTACGAATGAAGGAGAGAATCTACTTTGCACTAGTTCTATTATTTCCAAGTCTACAATAGTCATTTGAGGTAGAAACAAGTGCTTCAAAATATGCACTTAGAGAATTCATCATCCAACATGTGCATCCGGTGGCATACCATAATGAGACCTTCTCTCGACACGGTGCATATAGTACGAAATATGACAAGGAGTTGTACACCATTGTGCAATCATGGAAAAGAAACTATCATACACACATATCATAAGCCTTTGCAATTCATGCAGACCCAAGGCAAGTTGTAGAATGATTGTCATCAAAGGTGGTCCACTTATCTACAACAGTTCCATCTCAACATCCTACACAAAAAGGGAGTGTCAACCTGAGTCGAGTGATTATTTGAGTCGGCCCTTGATCACCTCCTTGAAAAAAATCATTGCTCATGTGGGCACGGGACATCATAGTGGCATTAAATGTATGCACTTGTCTTGAGTTTTTTGACATTTATCAAATGATGAGGGATGGAAAAATGTTCTAGACTATCATTTATAGGAAGGGGTTTTATGCCACATGGGACACCTCTACGTTTCTACAGGGGAGCATCACATATTGATCTGGGAGGATCACTAAAGTCGAGTTGTAGGTCACTTTGAAGTAAAGAAAACAATGAAATTCTTATATAAATATTTCTATTCACCAAAGTACCATCATGATATTATTAGATTCATCAAGCCCTGTACATCTTATGTGATTGCAAAGCTAATGTTATGATCCTCATTTTGTTAATGCCTCGAGGTTTTGGTGTAACGGTTTGTTACATTTGGTATCAGAGTAACCACCTAGGTTTGTGTCTCGACATGGGTGGCTACGCTGGCATTGCAGTGTTCACCTGGGGCTTGTATAGGGTAGGGTGTGGTCCTGCTATATAGGTGCAAATCTAGCTCGATGTCCGGCCTATGGAAGCATGGTGGGATGTTATGATCCTCATGTGTGGATTTCATTAATACCTCGAGGTTTTGGTGTAATGGTTCATTACAACTAACCAATTGAAAGTAGGGCCTTTATACCACATTTTCAATTTCAAGGAGATCGTAGGAGTCAGTCTCGATGGATTTCATGTTAGGTCTCCCTTCCACTAGGCATGACCATGACTATGTTTTTGTCATGGTTGACAAGTTCTCAAAACTGGCATTCTTAACACCTTGCAGAGATAAATATTAGCAAAGGAAACTCCAAAGATATTCATTGAGCACGTTTGGGTTCATTTTGGCCTTCCAAAAAGTATTGTGTCAGATTGGGATTCTAGGTTTGTGGGGGTATTTTGGTCTATGCTATGGTCCATGATGGACACAAAACTAAACAAGTCCATTGCATTCCACCCTCAAACCGATGGGAAAAATAGAGGTATTCAACCATATGATTATGCATCTTCTTCGGATGTATCACTCCAAACATCCACACACATGGGATAAAAGTATTGTGTATTGTGGATGTATAGCTCCATGAGACATAGCCCATTTCAGGTATGTCTTGGATTCCAACCATTAGCTCTATTGATGTAACATTACCCTTCATGTTGGAATAATAATATGCTTATATGCAAAAAGAAGTGGATAAGGCAACCAAATTTACAGAATTAATTCAAAATATACAACAAGTTCATGAGATATTGGAACAAACAAATCAAAAGTATAAACATTCTTATGATACCCATCGGGTTCCCCATCAATTCCAAGAGGGGGATAAGGTCTGAATACATCTCTAGGAAGTGCGACTCTAGGGTACATGTATAAGAAACTCAAACCTCTACAATATGGGCCATACACAATAACTAAAAAATGGTGAGAATGCATTTGAGCTCAATCTTCTATCCTACCTCAAGTTGCATCCATTATTTAATGTTGAGTTGCTTTGCCTGTACTTTCCTCTACTCTTGGATACATCAGGCATTTGTGAATATTTTTAGAGTACAAAGATGAACCCAGACTGTGTGATACTAGTGAACATTGATTAGGTCATTAACAAGGTGGTCAAGGACATAAAGCATCAACAAATCACACTCTATCGCGTATTGAAAGCAAGACAAACGACACACCAAGGGAAATGGTTCACCAAGTGTTAGATTGAGAAAGGATTCCCACACCTAGTCAAAAATATAGGAGGAATGGGAGACACTACTTCTTAAGGAGAGAAGAATGATCTAGAATGGGATATCTGAAAATCTATTTTTGGAAAGTCTTGAAAATCTATTTTTAGTAGTTTTCAACAACTTTTAGTATTTTACATTTTTGGGGGTCTTGAAGCATTTATGGGCTTCAAATTGTACATTGATGGTCAAAGTTTCATCGTCATACCAATGTTTTATAGCTTCATTTCATTATCTTTCCAATGGATTCTATGATTCACAAAACGAGTCAACGAGCTAGGAGATATGACCCCACCACATAGCAATAAATAAAATAATAGTAATAATAGGATAGATTTTGAATTCTTCAACTTATGTCTTTTCAAATCCATCCCTAAGGTGGATATGAATGGTCTCCATGAATGATAGCATTTTGGTTCCCCTTTGGAACCCTTCATATTCTATTTTTAGCAATTTTTCATAGTCTTTATTGTATAGTTATAAAACATCTTGTTTTGAATAAAAAGATAGATCTTTGGGCATACATCTCTCTTATGGAGTTTGCAATTTGTATTCTTTTGAAATTGCAATAAAAATTGTGTGTGCTCACAACTCTTTCATTATGACTTTGATTGTTATAGCACGTTAATAACCATTATTAGTGTGTTGTCCACTAGGTTGCACCTCAATTTGAATCATATTGCTAGTTATTAGTTCTAGAGTGCAAACATTTTGTCAAATACAAAACGAGGCCACGTTAAGCCTCACTTGCTTACAAGACACTAGAATTAAGAAAACTACCACACTCATTGCTCGCATGCAAGGATAGCCAACAACATTTATTTTTTAACATACACAAACCAAAATTATCTTAGGTGGGTTTCATAAGTAAACATGGTGTTATTTTAATGTACTAGATTAAGCATTTCACAATGTTATTCATGACTCATGAATAAATAAGTTATAAATCTAATAATTTCATTTAGAAAGAATAACATACTTTTAGTCATACGTATTGACAAGGTTTATAAGGGCAAAGGAACATTTAGCATCCATTAGTGTTTTACCTAACATCAACCTTAATTATCTTATTTATTAGGACTTCGGCTCATTCATCCGAATTGCTATATATCTCGCTTATGCGAATCGGGGTTTTGTAGTTCTTATCTTCCATTAATGTTTTTTTTTTTGACAAGAGGCGTAACATCTTTCCTTAAATTCCATACTTAGTTTTCTTATTTTCCCCATTGGGATAATACCCATTGCCATTAATTGACATTACTAACTAATAATGTTTATCCCTAAACTTTATCTAACTTTAAATGTGACACTACTATTATTTTTATTTGTTCAAAATAGAAATATAATCTTATCACTTTTGCCTAGTAATTTTGTCATCATTGCTCTTACTTAACAAATTGCTCCTAATTGTTTTCAATTGAAAATTTCATTCTAATTGATTTCCCAAAAAAATACGAAAAGTGAAATGAAATGCTACCAATTTAATTTGCAATAGAAGTGGTAAATTGTCCTCATTAGCTTTTCTAAGACGCTACAAAATTGAAAAGAAACCATATTCAATAAATTTTCTTAACCTATAAATGTTTACACCTAATTGTCACTATAATGAGGTCCCATCATTCACGTTTCCTTTAAAAGTTTCACGATAGGTCTTGCTTTAGTTACAATCCACACAAGATTTTATAATGGTCAAGTTCATATGGTTACTATTGCAAAACCAAAACCAATATGACCCATGTAATTACTTAACCTTCATCTTTTAAATAAGGTTTCATATGATATTGCTCAAAACCAAGTTTTTAATGGTTCATTAAGACCTACTACGTAGCATATCCTCGAAGTTTCATTCTTCATATGACCTGTAATATGAACCTAAAATCTTTCATTAAGACCTATCACAATAGAACTTTATAAAAAATGAAGTCACAAAAACATATACACTTGTTCGTAAAACAAAAAATTCCCTACTTGATTGATTGCCCTTAAATTCCTTAATTATAATGTTTTCCCTTATGTTTTTCTCTCTTTAGTCTATTAGATAAAATTTTCCCTTTTATAGATTTTAATAATTCTCTTCTTAGATTATTGCTATGGTCTAAAGACAATTTACCATGCCATATACTAGATGTGTGTTTATCAACCTATCTATAAGATGACGAGTTATGTGTGCATCCATTAACTTTAAAACCTTCACATATTTATTCTTGTTTCAAATCTACTCATTTATTGCAAGATATCGTATTTCTAATGGAAATTCAATGCTAATAGGATTTATTGCACACCCCACAACTTTCCTCTTCAATGTTACTAGGGAGAGGACCCGGTTGTGGTGCACCCTATCTTTGCACAATCACCGCGCCACGTCGGTGCCACAGGCGAGTAAAAACCCCACTAATGGATGCAGGACCAAATTCTTGACCTCCAACATTGCACTGCCACCTCACTGCCACCTCAGCACCATGTGGACGATCCGCGTTTGTGGAGATGTCAAAAAAGTTCATTTTTTTGCATGGGACCAAGTGTTGTCCACTCGCCGCGCCAGTTGTTGTCCGGGCTACCGCCATGCATTGAATGCTCACCCACCAGCCATTAATGCGCGCGGGGCAGGTTTATGGACCCTGCCACTGCCAAAACGTGCCATTGCATTTCATGGGAAATGGAGAGGGAGCTCATTAAATCTGGTTTTTTACGGGTTCGGTTGCAGAGCTCGAGCGACCATTTCGTGGGATCTTGCAGACCGATGGGTGCGTGCGTTTTCTCCAATCCTGACCGACTTCATCCTCGGCATTGGCTCGGCCTGCTACGAAGATGAGAAGAAAAGGCAATGATCCTTAGTGTTTTTAAACACTGTACTACTATGGAAAGTTTATTGTTTGCCATTCAGCAAAAGAAATTTGTTTTTTCACCCGTCTTATTTTACAAATCCAAGCTTAAAATCGTTGGTGTATTTGTCTTGTTTATGAGCGCCAGTCTCGGGTTTATGGGTGCCATGCGAGCTCATGTTCAGTTGCTTATTACTGTTAATGGGATTACTGTAACTTTTAATGCGTTTATGCAATACTAGTTGCGTGGTGTTGGGGGACAGCGAAAAAGATACAATACTAGTTCTGGTACTGTGTGTTGTGATATCTGGACAGTAAAGTGACAATTTTCAGTGTTTGCAGCAACAAATGTAATTTGTTTTCTGTTTTGGGTAGCAAAAATTATATGTTTTAGGTGGCAAAAATTATATGTTTTGGGATCTGAATGCATGGGGGAGATTCAAAGGCTACGTGATTTGGTTGATGAAGTATTTGGAGGGGTCAATTAGGCTGATTGAAGTGAAATAACCAATTCTCTCTGGTTTTTCTTTTGTGGGTTGTGAATGGATAGTGTTGGGCATGGTATGGATGTCCAGGGTGCCTGATTTCTTCAGAAAGCTTGTAAAAAGGTATAGTCTTGAGGTCTGTGAGGGTTGGTTTCTTAACTACAGGTTTCGGTGTTATACGAGTCTGTTATGGATTTTGTTGGTGTTTATAAGATCGAATTAAGAGTTGTTGTAGCCCCTTAGGCATTGATTGGAAAATTTTGGTCTTCCATTTGTTGTAGTCCTTTATACTGACTAATTATAGACATATTTTTGTGGACAGAACCGATTTAGATAATAGGAATAAATATTGCAAGTTGTTGAGGGTTGGCATAAAAGCTCACCACCAGAGATAATATCTCGGTTGCTGTAAAGATTCCTATAAATTGTTTTTATAAAATATTGAACAATAGTCATCCCGAATTGATTCATTTTTAATGTAACACAATATATTGGAATTATAACGATAATTTCTAATCTATTAATTTGTACTGCACACAAAAAATGGATCCTTCTATGTCACAAAATTTGGTTCATGCTCGTATAATTAACATGGGTTTAATTAATTTGGTTCATGCTCGTATATTGGAATAGGACCTGTGACTCCTGAGAGATGTATCAGACCTCCTCAACTAAAAAAGGCAACATGCTCTCATTAGTGATTAACTACAAAAATCTTCTGAATACTCTGAATACCTCTACTGATTCTGCTTTCCATGTTTCCTATGTTTTTTTGGGTGAAATTTTAGTGTTTGATTTTATTGGACTTTACCAAGCCTTGGGCACATGTGCGGGAACATTTATTCAAGGTCTCTGTGCTTTAATCTCCTTCATAGGTTGAGTTCCTGGAGTTAAAACACAACTCTTCTAACTTGCAGACTGGAAGGCCTTTGTCTATGCTAACACACAGTCTCTATGCCAATGGGCAGGCTTGTCATTTGCACTTGTGCCTAGCATGACGACTACTATCTTTCAATCAAAATTCATCCAACTCACTCGTTTGGAAAGTTTTCTTTTTTGAGTATCACTAGTCCATTTGATTATACACCATTTCAAGTCTCTGTATAGCCTAGTCGTATATCATGTGTGAAAATTATTTGTTAGCACCAGGACCATTCATCCATTTTCAAGAGTTCTTGAAATCTGTAATTCTTCCTTGTTTTACCCCATCATTCATTCGCATTCAAAGATTCCCTTTGAGAGAGAGTCTATCCCTGGTACTTATAAGACACATCATTTGGTGCACATTGAAGGGAGAATATCGATGTGCTTGTGATTTGTGATTTATCATCAAGGTTTTGTTGTTTGAGTTCAGACTGTTCTGTTGTTTAAGTTCTCATCTGTGATTTCTTGTAAATTATTGAGTATTGAAATCCTTTGATTGATTTATGAGTCATGGAGTGGTTGTTCTGATTTGTCTCGTTATGCAAGTTCAACTTCAGGATTTTAGATTCTCACGGTAGTGAGCTCGTGCTTGTGCAGGGAGATAAGTGTTGGTTTCATGTTTTGCATCTAGATTCTTGCACAATTTGAGTCTTTTGATGGTTTTGGGATTTACTTGATTGTCGAATTTAACACTAGTTTTCTATGGGTTTGTTGTAAGTTCATTGTTGCATGATTCATTCAATATCCATTAGTTGTCACCAATTGTTGCATTGTTGGGTTTGGAATGTCACGTTTGTGATTCTCATGATTTTGAAAGAGCAGATCCAATTGAATTTTATTTTATGTTTGGGGGGTGCATGTGTATATTCATGTTCGTGATTCTCATGATTTTGAAAGAGAAGATTCAATTGAATTTTATTTTATGTTTGTAAGGTGAGTGTGTATATTCTCGGTTTCATGTTATAAAGCATCTGTCATAGCTTTTTTTTATGTTGTATATGATTGCATTTCTTTGTAAGCTTGTCAATAAGCATATGGTATAGTCATTACCACTCTCTGTTCTCACAATAAGCATATGGTATAGTCATTACCCCTTTAAGCAATTTCTAGGTCTAATTATAGGCATTACCACTCTCTCATATCGCCATTTACATTGTTTTCTATTGTAATTGCTTGCTCAGTCAGATATTAGCGTTCTCTCGATCTTGAGTCTAAATGTTTGAAGTGTCTTCCATGGTTCATATATACATGTTGCTCCCACAGGCTGAATTGCTTGTAACGCATTGCACCGGTTGTGGTGCACCCTATCTTTGCATAGTCACTGCACCACGTCACTACCACCTGGTCGAGTAAAAACACCACGCCATTTGCCGCGCCAGTTGTTGTCCGGCTACCGCCATGCATTGAATGCTCACCCACCAGCCGTTAATGTGCGCGGTAGGTTTATGGACCCTGCCACCACCAAAACGCGCCATGGGATTTCATGGGAAATGGAGACGGAGCTCGTTCGATCTAGTTTTTGGCATGTTCGGTTGCAGAGCTCGAGCGACCATTTTGTGGGATTTTGTAGACCGGTGGGTGCGTGCGTTTTCTCCACTCCTAACCGAATTCGTCCTCGGCATTGGCTCGGCCTGCTACGAAGATGAGAAGAAAAGGCAGAGATGAGAGGGTTCTCACTCAGGCAATGATCCTTAATGTTTTTAAACACTGCACTATTAAAATAGTGAGCATAATCATACTGATATATTAACATAAGTTTAATTGTATACATAGAATGATGGAAAGTATTCTGATTACATACGCAAAATTAATATGAGAATTCAGATTACACCGCCAAATAGGGTGTAAAATATAGAGCATCATCATATTGATATATTAACATAAGTTCAATTGTATACATGGACGCCTGGAAAGTATTCTGATTACATACGCAAAATTAATATGAGTATTCTTATTACACCGCCAAATAGGGTGTAAAATATAGACCATCATCATACTGATATATTAACATAAGTTTAATTGTATACATGGACGACTGGAAAGTATTCTGATTACATACGCAAAATTTATATTGCACTATATAACTTTAGAGACTACATAGGAAGGCTTCGGTGAATACATCTAGCAAAATTGTATCACCAACAAAATTACTACGCCATCATCATATGGGGTAATAAGCATTGTTTACGGGCACATGTTCAATATCTTAGTTAGTATAAGTAATATTGCCCTCTTTCTATACTGCTTTTGGATTTTCTTTTCCTGTCAATCACATAAAGGTGTTCGATTGGCCAACTGAAAAGGGATTTAGAATCCCTTTTGACAGAGCATTTGGTTGCCCAACTGATAAAGGATCTGGTCCCCTTGATGAAAAGGGATTTGGTTGTCCACTTGAAAAGGGATTTGCACTTGTTGTTGACGAGAGAGAGTTGGTTGCCACTACTTTGAAGCTTGCATCCATGGTGGCATTGCAAATGAACTACTAGGATGCTTGAACTTGTACAAAGTAAATGAGGTGATACATACCAAGATAGAACTGTACAAGAGTTATTCATAAGTGATGGAGGTGTTCCAATTTGAGCATAATGTGGAATTTGAATATTTAACATATCTTGAAAAATCCTTCATTTTCATGATCGACTTCAGAACTTACACGCATCCTCTTTTCGTATTCCCTTAATTGATTTGCAAGTTCCCTCTCCCTCTTCTCTTGCTCTTTCCTTTGTTTTCCAATGCCTTGTCAATCTCTTTCTTTTGCTCCTTAGCCTGCTTCTCCCTTTCTCTTTCAAGCTTCTCTTGCAATATTTTTTCTTTTACTGCAAGTCTAACAACCTTTTTTTCTTATGCCACTTCTTTTTTCCGTAACTTTAGTTTTGCTTGTTCCTCCTTTTTTCTTTCCGCATCAACCAATAGCTCCATGTACTCAGGTGCAGTCAAAATCTATGAATGCCTACTCAGTCTAATAGAACCATCTGATTTGTTTATGATCTCCCTTGGAAGTCGTAGAAAATGGGAAAGTAACGTACCACGTCCATCTTGGTTTTCAGTCTCTTCAGGGTGTTGAGGTTCATGTTGCATAACTTCTAAGTTAATTTCATTTTCTTGAGCATCCTCTTGAAATTCGACTTCGTCTTGTTCATCCTCATCTCCAACATCTGCATAGTAATGAATTATTGCTTCTTGTTCTAGTCCTTCAGGAAAGGAAGGCAGATTTAAGCTTTGATCTTCTGTGTTGGATGGTAGCTTGTAACCCAAGTTTTTCATGGCATCCTCTAACCATTGTGGCGGGTTAACTTGACTTGGCAAGGACAAATCATTGTTACTTACAAAATCTGAAGACCCCTCCTTATTGTTGATGATGTTACTTGGGTTTCCAAGAGCACCATTTAGCTCCACTCCATGTGTTGCAGTTGCTTCCATATCATCTCTAGAGTCAACATTTTGCATGAATTGAGTTTCAGGTACCACCTCTTCACTGTCATTTAATTCAGGATTTATTCGTTGAGATAGGCTCAAAATGTTTGTGACAGCATCAACAACTTCCTCACCTTGCATGTCAAATGCCTGGCTACATGCCATGTCATTTAGGAGAGCATCATAATTCAATGGCCAAATACTAGTTCTTTTGAAACCTGCAATTATGTTAGATGGTGTTTGTGCCTTTTTTAAGGCTCTACTTGCAAGCTCAACAATGTCATTCCTTTTCACATTTGCACATTTGTTCTCTGCCATCCATTTGGACCTCTCAGCTCTAAAATATGTCTTGAAAGGGCTGAACACACTCACGTCAAGAGGTTGCAACTTATGACTAGTATGTGCTGGTAGTGTTATCAAATCAATGCCCAATTTGTTTGCCTCCTCCACAGTTTGTAATGCTACATGGCTGCCATGGCCATCAAATATCAATAGGTGTCTATTATTTGGAGAAACACCTCTTGGTATTGAACGTGCAAAATGACATAGCCAATTTAAAAACAATTCCTTTGTCATCCATGCATTTGGATGTGCAGCCATACATGCTCCAGTTCACAATTTTTAATGTAATTCTTTATCATTCTCTTTCCTTGAACAAATAAAATCCGGGATTGACATACCCGCCGCATTGACACAACACAATATAGTGATCCACTCCCTTCTCTTTGGTATTACCTTTGGGACATTACGACTGCCCCTCTTTGCAATTACACGAACTCCACAATTTCTTCTAGCCTGCAAACCAGTCTCATCACAATTCCAGATTTTATGAGCGTCGTATGAATAGGTTCCATAGCTTTTGGCCAAATTATCATAAAATTTGGTTACTATTGCAGGTGCAAGTTTAAAGCTCTATCCCTGTCAAGTCCCTCAGCGGTTCGGATTGCAAGGTCTGGATGACGTTTTCTGAATCTAGCCCACCATGATTTACCAGGAAACCCATCTCTGAAGGGGTTTTGTCTTGTTTCACAAATCTGAGCAACATTTGCCTTTAGCTGCATTAACTCCAAGCCATGACCCATATCAGCCATTTCTTTGCACCATTCAACAATTTCCTCTTCTTCTTCTTCAGTTAGAACTATTGGAGGACCCCTCCTCTTTGTGTGGGTGAGACCATTTAGCCAATAGTGTAATGATGTGGGTGGAATGGAATACTTCTTTGCTGCTGCTCTAACTGAGAACCCATTAAACTCAACATCATCTATCGCCTTTTCCATATCTTCTTTTGTCCAACCTCGGATGACACTAAGCTTCTTTATTGCAGATGTTCTTTGAACTGAGATAGTGGGTGGGTTTCTACATTTTGGTTCATTACCAGTTGGTGCTGAATTATCCTCTTCATCACTTAAATTATGTGATAATTGTACACCTCTCACTTTTGGCCTCCTTGATCTTCTAAAGCAATAGCACCTTTTCTCATGGTGTAAATGAAATACGATTCACAACATGAAAGATGATTGTTGGAAAAGGAACTATAAATATACCAAAAATGAATGCTTTGGAATATGCTAGAATATGAATGATTTTGTTTCATTTTTAGGAATTAATTGACTTGTAGTTTTCATTATGACAATGAAACTTGTATGGAATATGTTGAATACAGAAAGTGCTTGGATAGACAATGTATATTTGACTAAATGAGCACAATGCTGTATAGTTCAACAATGTTGTATATTGCATTTCAGAATTCACTATATTGTTCGTTAGAAATATGGAAGGGAAAATTTATAATGAAAACATTAACGGCTGGTGGGTGAGCATTCAATGCATGGCGGTAGCCCGGACAACAATTGGCGTGGCGAGTGGACAACACTTGGTCCCATGCAAAAAAACCAACTTTTTTGACATCTCCACAAACGCGGATCATCCACGTGGCGCAGAGGTGGCAGTGAGGTGGCGGTGCAATGTTGGAGGTCAAGAATTTGGTGCTGCATCCATTGGTGGTGTTTTTACTCTATAAATTTTCCCTTCCATATTTCTAACGATTGGTAACAACTTAGCTTTAAACTCTATAAATTTTCCCTTCCATATTTCTAACGACAATTCAGCAAAGGATTGGTTTCATCTAGTTGTTTAAATGGTTAGACATGTATATTTTGCAAAGAAGATAACAATTTTACCACTCTGTATGATGAATGCAACAGATATTATGGTACATACCTATATCTATAGAGTTTGACAATCCTTCTATTCATTTATTTACTCTTTTACCTATATCTATAGAGTACATACCTATATCTATAGTGTTTTTACTAGCCCAAGTGACGAGTGATGTGGCGCGGTGATCAGTGCTTGAAGATAGGGTGCACCACAACCGGGTCCTCTCCCCTAGTTGTTAAAGCTAAGTTGTCGTTAGAAATATGGAAGGGAAAATTTATAATGAAAACATTAACGGTTGGTGGGTGAGCATTCTTTGGGGATAGGCACGGTTGTGGTGCGGGTCCAATAATGGAGATAGTGGGTGAAAGACATTGATTGTATTGTATTGTATTATTATTATGTAAACATGGAAGCATGAAATGTTGAATAAGACAGACAGCTTTAAATTGGTCAATATTATCTTATTCATTGATAGAACTAAAAATTTTCCTTCCATATTTCTAATGAAAGCTTGACAAACTACTTTATTCGTCGGACTCTTCCTATGTAGTTTTTAAAGTTATGTTTTCAATATAAAATTTTCACATATGATCATAATACTTTCCAAATTTCTATGTATACAATAAAACTTATGCTAATATCACAGTGATGATTGGAAAAAATACTTTTCAACTAGAGAATGAGATATCTGGAAAAAATGAACAATACAGTGAATTCAGAAATGCAATATACAACACTGCTGGACTATAGAACGCTGTTGTGGTCATATTCCGACAGAGTTGTATATTCCAGTAGTGTTGTATTTAAAGTTATGTTTTCAATATAAATTTTGCACATGTAATTAGAATACTTTCCATCTTTTTATGTATACAATTAAACTTATGCCTATATAGCAGTGATGACTATACACTAGAGAAGAAGAATATATGTTCCCAAAGAAGTGTATTTGTTGTTTGCACGCACTGTCATGGCATATGATTTCTGCAACGTCTGAAAGATATGGGTATCCCGATTAGGCAGTCCCACTTTCATTGGGAACAACAAATCGGTCCCCAACCCGATCGGGCTTTACATTTGTCAGTTTACATTTGACACCCTTACTTCACAATAAAAGTATTCAAGACATTAAGAAAAATGAATACAATATGATATTCCTGGACCGGGCATTACATTAATGTGTTGAATACATTTACTGTTTATGTAAGGGTAAAGGTAAATGTCATTTTTGTTTATTTCACAGTGCACAATGTCTAGGTACACAAGTGGTTTGAGTGCATAACGAACCTTCCTAGCACGGGGACACTTCTATCGTGACTCCTCCAGTTTTGACCTCATGGCCTGATCTCATGTTTGTGTAATGATCGTTGTTTTCAGAAATAAGCCACCTAGATAATCTAACCTTATGTTTGTGTAGCCATGGTCTTTTTCACAAATAGGTCAACCAGATGGAGAAGATATATAAGTTAACTGAGTTTTCAATTACGCCTTGTATTGTAGGTATGCTCCACTTATGAGAGAATTCTGAATGGACAGAAATAAGCCAAGGGTTTAGGTTGGAGTTTCCTTAACTGTAGTTTCTTAAAATGACTGTAGGATATGCAGAAAATGCTTTTGTTGGAAACGTAGGTGCACTGTTTGATAGAATTCCTCAAGGAAACGTGGTCTCATAGAATGCCATGATGGCAGGATATGCAGAAATTAGATTAGTTGAAAAGACTTTAGAAACTTTAAAGCAAATGCAATTGGCATATACAACTCTGCTGCAATATGCAAACACTGAAAAAATAAATAGAGGGCTTGAATTATGAAATAGTTTGTAATTCATAAGTGTCTTACCTGAACTGCACTGCTCCTCACTTCTTCAACTTTGAGAGATGAAAACTGCATGAACAAATGGAATTGTAATCCATCCTTCAGCTTTTATTCTATCATCCTAAATTCTGATTGGTTGATGTTAGTTGACATGGATTCACTATGATAGTTCAATCAAATGGTTGAGATTTATTGGGATTTAATCCAATGGATAATATTTTAGTTGGTCATTTTTATTATTTTATGCAGCTGGTTACACAATTTATTGTTCATATGGTACTGAGTTTTTAAACACTGTGAAAGGTGAGCCTGACCATAATTTCATTTATTGTTATGTAGGTGTTTACTTGGGATTGAAGACTCTTACATCAAAAATAGTGCATTATATTTGAGATCTGGTTTGGAAAGTCTTGAGAAATGACTTGTTGAAGTGACTGTAATAGATATGATGTACATACAATGAATATATTACTTAATGAATAGTTGACTGTATAGACTTTGTTTTTGTACACTTGTATATAAATTAATATATATTTTTAGTTCTATCAATGAATAAGATAATATTGACCAATTTAAAAACTGTCTTATTCAACATTTCATGCTTCCATGTTTAAATAATAATGATACAATACAATACAGTTGGGTAATATTAATTTCACATATCATTCAAAATATGTTATTAAAAAGGTGAATGTCTTTTCACCTACTATCTCCACTAATGGACCCTGCACCACAACCGGGTCCTCTCCCCTATGGCTTAGTGAGTATATGGACAAATTTTTCCTATCTACTCATTAAATACGTTTTTTTTTTTGGTCAATTTCAGGGATACTTAATTTCTATGGAAATTCAATGTTGTGGTTGTTTGCGAGTTTTAAAATTTATGTTTGTTTGCAATTTTTGCAAGTTGTCTTTGATTAGAGAAATCCAAGCCACTTAAGGTTGTTTGGAAAAAGAAAATTAATATTTTGTAAAATCAATTTGGTTGTTTAGAAACTTTTATCCTTCATTTGAATCTATCCAACGAGTGGGGTCTTAACAAGGTCATGGGCTCTTTGCATTGGGTTTTTATTTTGTGTTTTGGATCTATTTGTGTGCATCGATTTATGTGTATTAGAATATAAGGTTTATAAATTACCATTATGCTAATATTAGTTAAATGTTAACTAATAAATAGTTGCAATTATTTCAAGTATTTTGTCATCATCTTGCACATAAAAAATTGATGGACACATGATGAATAATGTGTGCATTCCAGTCACTTTTCATTTGTTCCTCAGTACATTCTATTCTCTCTCTCCAGTTATTCTAATATTGGTATCAGAGTTGGGCAAGCAAGGAGAAAGAGAAGGGATGAAGTTCAAACTAGTCCTATTAGGGCATGAAAGAGAAAAAGACTAGTTCAAACGATAGATGCAAGAGCAATATCATAAGGCAGACAAGCAAAAACTTGGAGAAAAAATAAATGTCATCAAAAGGGGTAGAAAATGACCCAATCGTAGCTCAAGAGTACTTACAACGAACACAACCACTAAACATAGTTGACGCCATTGCAAAGGTGCAAAATAAAAAAATAATTTTAAAAACCATGAAAACACCATTCTAGGGCACATTTTTGTTGTGTTTTCAGACAAATTTCAGGGCATTTCAAAGTGCTAGGGCATAAATTAGGAATTTTCCATTTTTGAGGGATTTTTGGGTATGTTCTTGCAGCTAGAGTACAAAAAGACATTTTCAGGGAAAACGTGATAGGAGAATGAAACACAAAAATCATGATTTAGGGCACATTTTTATGGAAAACACAATCCAAAATGACAAGGAAGAAAAAAACGTGATTTCAAAAGTAGCTAGTGCAAAACAAAGAAAATTCAGGCATACATTTTTAGATTTGCAATTTTTCAAGGGTTATGTGTTGCTAAGGCACACATTTCATCAATTTTTAGTCATACATAGTCGTCTAGGGCACAAACATGTTTGGAATAGTTTCCCTTCTTTACTTTAAAAAATAATAAAAATCAATTTTTAAGATCTTGCTATATTAATTTGTGGGTCATTCTATATTTTGGGAAAGGGTTATTTTCTGAGGTATTTTGTCTGAGAATGGAAATTCCATTAGAGAATACTCTGGCATCAACTTTCATACTTGAAAGTAAAAATCCAGTGAAAGACAAATCAAATGAAGTTAATGTAGCCATTGTTGAAAATCCACTAGATGTTGAAAGTGGCGAACTCATTGATAGAGAATACATATTTTAAAAGAAACCTCACACTTACAAGACAATAAGGGATCCAGTGTAGGTAAAACTCGACATGGATGGTTGTCCAGATAGTTCAAGAGTATGTGGATCTTAGAAATTTACCTTTATGAGGGTCATGAGACAACTTGATAGAGCACCATGGGAGCAGTGTAGTATGAATGGTTGTCCAACAAATTGGGATATTATGTAATTCGGTAGTTTGGGGAGGTGGAATCTAGGAATTCGAGAATTCAGCTCGAACTACACCTTTAGGAGGGTCAAGGAGGCAACTTGATAGAGTTCTACCTGGGCAAAGCATTGTTTTCAAAGGGAAAAGCTTCAAGAATATGTGGTCTTTTTAATTTTGTTACTTCAATGTTCTATCCGTATGATTGATAATGCAACCCTTAAGAGGGGTATTAGAATATAAGGCTTAACATAAGACTTATAAATTACCATTATGTTAATATTAGTTAAATGTTAACTAATACACAACAGTAACCACTTCAACCATTTTGTAACCATCTCGCACGTAATAAATCGACGGACACACAATGAATAATGTGTACATTTTGGTTACTCTTCATTTGTTATTTGTACATTCTATTATTTCTTTAGTCTCTTTCCACATATTCTAACAATATGAGTGTTTCACTAAGAAGAAAGAAATGCCTTGTCTGTACTTACTCGACAATTGAAGAAATCTTAAAATGTTTGAAAATGGAGACAATGATGACCATTCTAAATTAGCAATGTTGTCTTCCCAACTTGATGCAAATCTTATATTTTCCTTTTCCAATAAGTACTTCATGTTACTTATTTCATCGATCAACGACCATATTGAATAATAGGCTATGATTTATTGTTAACGAGGAAAATAACCCTCAAATTTGTGCATAAATGTGCAAATTCTAGTTCACTATATTTGTGACTTTATATGATTTGTGGGCAAGTTATAAACTAAATACATAATACTTTGCAAAAAAGGTTTAAGAAGAGGCAAATGCCTCGTGGGGTTATTGATGAGATGGCCATGTTTGCTAATTTTCAATGGGGATGAGGATGAGGATGAGGATGGATAGGACCACATAATTTTGTTTGCCAAGGTCAAAGTTACATGGATGTCTACGTGGACAAAAGTTTTACTGAGTTGTCTTTAGATGGGCATGTGGAATTGGATCAGTATACACTATGCAACTCAACTTCATGTTAATCATTCACATGTAGCAAGTTTTTTTCAACCTTTGATTCGATACTTCCTCTTTGGTGTGGATTTTCATTTACAAGCAAATGGATCTGCGTTGTCAAATCCCACAATGTTATATTCTATGTCGAGCATGCTTAAAATTTCTGTTTGAGAAAGCTACAATAAATCAATACATTGTAATTGCCTCACCAAGCATCTAAGTTTGGCGTTTTGATGCGGACTAATATTTACAATTAAATTGATTTGTCTATGTTCTCTTATTTCTATTCAAAAACTAGAATTTTCCTATATTGGGACATTTTCTATGTCATAGATTGTCTTAATATTGAATTTTCTGATCTACATTGAAGCTTGTAAGAAAAGTTTCAACCCACAAATCTCAATGAATTTAGTAGTAAATATGATTATAGAGTACCATTATTGAAAGATTAATTCATTATTATATCACATAGTTCTACAACTTTATCACTACTTAAAAATTAAAAATATATAAATTCATAAAATAAACTTAATAACACGTAAAACACTACTAAATGACATAAGAAATGATGTAGATAACACACAAATATACTTTACATTCATTTTTGACCAAAAAGAGTACAATGCTTAGTTTTACCATTTTTGCCAAGTTTTGCAAGTTAAAACTCGTGAGTTTTGGATAGATACCCGACAAAAACTAGGTAAAATTTGGCTTAGTTCTTTGTCAAGTTTTCGTCTCATAAGCAAGTCAGTGAGTACTCACCGATTTTTGCAACTATGCAATATCATGCTCTAGGAATTTATCAGGGATATTTTTTCAAGTTTTATCGCGCAATGTTTAATTGTTTTTTTGAGATAAAAAAACTTCCCATATGTTTTATTATTTTATGTTAAAGCATCAAATATGTTGTTTTGATAATTTTTATGAACTTTTGGATGTCATGCCTAACTCAAACTCAATTGTGGTTAGTCCATGAAAAATGTGAATTTAAATTTACCACATATTTTTACATGCCTTTATGGTAATGTAATAAAACCATTTTATCCTACACGTATAATGGAATTTGTTTTTATAAACATGGGATCCCATGATTACAAGTTCATACAAGCCTTCTTAGATTGTATGAAGAAGTAAATGTTTGTTTGATGAGAATGACAATGTAGAGTTCCAAGAAAACATTTAAATAGCAGCTTTTGTCATAGTTACCAAATACGGTAAAATCTTAAAGATTTTGTGTATCTTTCTATTTTTTCCATTGAACCATAAAACTTTGTATTTTCAGTGGTAAAATATTAGAATGAAAGATCTAGAAAATTTATGTTATTTATTTTTATCTTACACTATAAATATTTAAATTATGAACACCTCAAGATTTTATAGTCACGAGTTTTCATTTTTCAACATTGTTTATAAGATTTTCAGCAGTTCCTTGAAGATTAACGAGACCCTTTTTTTTGGAAAAGGATAAAAGTGGGGGTTTTGAAAGGACCCTCATCCTTTTACAAAAAGCCCTCAAGGCATGATGGAATAGTTAAGCATAAAGTGAAAAAGCCCAAAGGAAGTCCAAAAGTAAAAAAACAACAAAATACTAGAAAGATTACATAGAGTGAAATTTCTTAATTCCTTCAATAACATCCTTAGTAGCAGTAGAAGTGTTTCTATCCACCAGATTGTCAGCCAGCTTGAGGAGGTCAATACAGTATTTCTTGATGCTATCCCAAGTTTTATCAGTGTAATCCTTCCAGGCTTTGATGACCGCGAAAGCCCTCTTAAGTTTCTCAAGAATGTTCACCACAATTTCATTATCATCCAGTTCAGAGGGGGCGTTGTCAAGATGTTGCTCACCAGATTGCAACCATTTTAGTGTCCTTCGTAGCAGCGATAGGGAAACCCTTAACATCGAATAGGAGATTCTAGATAAATGGAAGTAAGACCCGTAAGAACCTCAGAATGCCTTGCTCGGAAGAAATCTCCATAGGCTCCATAGGAGTGGAAAGTAGAAGAGTCGATAACAACACCGGGAGAAGCCGAGGGAGGAACCACATAAGCACGAGGGGAGACCAAAGGGGATGGCAAAGGATCAACAACATGAGACAAGGAAGGGGAGGCCACGATAGCAATGGAATGACTCGTGATAAGCACGTCGGAGTTAGAGCTCGGAAGGGATGATGGTACAACGACGGAGGTGGTGAGACAGAGTGCGAAGGAGGAAGAGGGGAGAGAAGGCGGAGGATGGGGCGACAGAGAAGCAAATTTGGCGTTGTTTACCAATTTGGAAAGAAAATGAGAAAGTTCCTCGAGAAGCTACAATTTTGAAGAGAAGATAAAGAAGGCGTTGATGAAGAATGGTGTCTTCTCCTCCCTAGCAAAATTCATAGATATCTCAAGAGAATGGAAAAGAAAAGAAGACAAATTTACCTTCTTATCGTGACGCAGAATAATTGGGGGCCGTACACTAATTTATATCGGACTTCCAAAGTGAAGTAGCACATGAGAAGCTCCACTACTCTAAGACCTTATTTTTTTTTTATCAACCGTCATTTTTCCATATTTAAAAACCATCGCTTAATACCTTCCATACGAAAATTGCTACCTTGTTTTTCGCCTATTGTATACTTACTCGCTACCATTTTTTAAAGTTTTGAATCATAATAAATGCATCTATATTCTAAATCATTCTATTGTATACTTAGTGTTACCATTTTTTATTTAGTTTTTGAATCATAGTAAATGCATCTATATTCTAAATCATTCCATCCGCTTTAAAATAAATCCTAATATCCTAGAAATTTAGTTTCTTCTTCATACTCCATAAAATGATGACTTCCTGTATGTGTTTCGAAACTAAAAGACAGAAGAATAAAACCAGCAAATGATTTTGTATTGCTAGAATTTTATGAGGAAAGAAAATCACTGCCAACAAGGCAGTTTTAAAAATTCTCTCACATTATGTAATGGAATCCAACACTCAGATCCGTTTTGAAGTTATAAGAGAAGCTTACTAACACAGATTCAGATTTTTCTTCATTAAAGAAAACACATCGCTCATTAATAAAACCCCAAAAAATCTTCTCAAAATGAAATAATACTGCCCTCAACGAAATCTATATTTTCCATCTTGCAAAAATAATAATGCCAATTTTGAATTTTCTTCAAAAGAGAATTCATATTGCCCACTAATGAAACCTAAATTTTTCAAAAAGAAACAATATGCCCACAAAAACACTTAGATTTTTCTTCTTGCAAAAAAACAACGATGTCATAAAAAGAAATTCAGGTTTTTCTTTCAAAAAGAAACGATATGCCCACTAAAACCCCCTTTTGTAAACGTAAGCAAACAACTGTTAAAAAAAAAAACTCATAATTTGCACATTGAACAACTAATTAGAAGCACATTTCTAAGGTTACATTCACTAATCATATACACATGAAAAGGGGGATTTTAAGGAAAAGAATCTTACCACGAGCCCTTCAACCCTTCTCTTAGCTCTTTCAACAAAACTTCCTTTGAGCACCCAAAACACTAAAATTGAAAATCCTTTTCAAAGAATGGATTTGCTTTATGAATAAAAGTAGGTTCTAAAATTCCCAACCACATGATTCTTGCCCTTACACCCTCTATCCCCCGATGACTCATCAAACTTTCTTATATATTCAAATAAGTTTTATGTCCATATTCAATAAATTCTCTTACACTTCACATGGACACCCACGTGTCTATTTACACAATATTAGCTTTACTTACACACCTACTTCATGTCTTTATCTCGTATATTGTCTTGCATACATGTTGGCAAAATAATTCGACGTAGGATAAATTAGTGATTTTTACCAACATTCCGGACTACGTACTCCTCCTCTTGGGAATGGAGAGACTTCCATTTATTGAATGCGGGAAATAATTAAATTTGTGGGTGGTCGTTAGGTTGGGGATCACACAAGAATACTCCACTAAACTTGTGGCAAATTTCTTGTATGGGATACAAGGGAGGAATTTACTTGAACATTGCTAATGTTCATGACCACTAATAGACGTTGTTAATGGTTAATGGATAAGTTAACAATGAGTGGATAAGCATGGGTGTAATGATGTCTTGTGACAAATTATAAGTGAAACTAATGTAACTACGAGCTATCGATGATGGTGAGAGCAATGTAAAATTGGTAGTAATAGGGAAAAGTGTGTTAAAAAGAGCCTAATCGTGTGCACCATTAGTCCAAGTTTTCTAAAAGGTGATAAGAGTGTTTTTGCCACATGGCTTGTTCCAAACTTAGGTGTCTACAATGTATTTTCTTCAAATAATTGTTCCCATTAGTGGGCATGATAACAATGGAGGGGTAACATAAGTACCTCAAAACATACCCATTTTTTTATTACATTTTTGTAAGGTATTGGTGTCACATTAGTGTTCTAAGGAATGAGATCAATTTCATAGAAATTTGCCTAGATTTATGGAAGGTTTTGAAGCTCCAAAGTGAACAAACAAGGTCATTTCATCAAGTATGCCAAATTTGATAGTTGTGAGAAACCCACCCTTCGATTATGGTCATTTTTGTTAAAGGTTTCAAGGTACTTTGCTTCGTTGTTTTTTCTTGTCTTCTTTATTATGTCGTTTGGACTTGTGTTTTATTATTTATTTCAAATGTATATTCTTAGAATTATGATAAATCATATATTCTCTTGACATCCTTTCTTCTTAATTATTTATACCGCACTCTTTTATGTAATTATGTTTAGCTTTATTGATTTAATTTATTTAGATCTAAATAAAAATGTACGTATTTAGATGTATCACATTGTTAATGTAAAACCACTTTCCACATCTATTAAAAAAATATCACGTTTTTCTATTATAATCCACACCTACAACAACATTTATATTTTTCTATTACATTCTTAGTTGAGTTTGAATGATGCACAATTCCCTGAGAGATACTTTAATGGCTTTTAAACTCTAATATGGGTATGAATTGTGTTTTCTCGTGAGATATAAATAGATTGGTTGTGCCAAATACTCTCTAACTTCAAATTTTGTTAGGTGTTTGATGTTGGTTGTTGTCTTGCATCGGGTATTGAGGTTCCGAGGCCGATTATGGCTAATTATGTTGGATTTGAGTTCGACTATGGTCAGAGCTGTAGCACAGGTTGAGGTTTTTGTGTTGGATATGAAGTTATTTGTTGGATTTGAGCCCAATTATTGCTAATTATTACTAATTATGTTGAATTTGAGATCGGTTGTGGTTGTTTCTTGAAAATTTGGGTCAAGCTCTTTGTGTTGGATTTGAAGTTGTTTGTGTTAGACTTAAGGCCGGTCATGGCTAGATTTATTTTGGATTTGAGACCAACTATGGTTATTTTAACCCACGTTTGTGTCCCATAAGGTTGTTCCATTTGTTCATAACTATAGTCGACAATTGATTTGAATTGAATGCTTTTAATAACATTCATGAGACCAAGCAATCTATAGGACCAAAAGGATAGTAACAAAGTTGTTATGTGCACAAGCACCCTCTAAAAGAAGTTAACCAACTTATTTTGTGTGTTATCTATTTCCTTTTAATCTTAGATCTTCTTCTTTATATTTTGATTAAAAAATAAGTAATTTTTGAGATCTCTTCTTTATGAACAAGAGCAACCATGTTGCAAAATACCGCCGCAACAATAATTACAATGCATATGCTGATAGTATGTTGGAAAAGGTGAACCGATTGGGATGTACACATGTTGCTCGTGTTTGGTGAAATAATGTTAACGTGTCAGGAGTAAATCCATGTCTTCGGAAAGCTATGACATCTTGTTCAGACATTTTGTTAAACACTTTGCATGCATACATTAAATTTCCACATCGTAATGTTACAAATTATAATTATTTGAAAATACGAAAGAAACAACAAAATTGAAGTAATAAGTTGGTCGTAACAAATACAACAAATTGCATTCTAAAAATGTTGAGACCAAATTGGAAAATAAGTATATATGCAATGGCAATATGCCGCTCAAACCCGAATATCCGTAAGTAGTCACCGTACACTTACACTAACGAAAATATCACGACAAAAAATTTGAAGTAGTGGAAAATATCTTATTTTGCAATGATGGATCTTTTGGCTTTAATGGCATTTTTAGGTCCATGACAGTATTTGAATGAACTTTTAGATACTTCGCCTTGAATGATCGTCCACATTGCCTTTACAAACACCAAGGAAACAAATTAATGGAAATTTTAAACCTAAGAAAATACAAAATTGATTTCAATTACATGAGCAGTTTAAGAATTATATGCATGGGGCATACAAACAATTATTGTCCATGTTGCTTTTCGCTTCGATGGTCCACTTCTAACAATTTAGACCATGTAGTAATTGAATTAAGTCAATCAAAATAAAAATGCAAAATATGCATAGTGCATAAAACCCACTTTCACTGAACTCTTTTTTGATTGCCCATTTGATTGAACACCTCGGGTTGATTTAATCCTTCATTTTTGATAAGCTTGAGCATTAAATTTGATTTGTTCATGGTGGCGCAACAATGGATGCTCTCTCTGTTGTGCTTGCACTTCTTGCCCACACTAGCGAAGTGGTGGATTTCACATTCACTAATTCCACCAAAGGCACTGCCGGTGGCCACATATTCGATCAAGAGGTCGGATAGAGCGAGGCCTTGAAAATTATGGATGACTAAGCCACCAAGTCTATCTAGAAAACCTTCCGACAACAACCACCCACAACTAGGAAAAATGTGCCAAATTTTTCTCTCATTGTGGAAACCATGGACCGGCTCACCTATGCTCGTGGAGACCAAATTCATCACAACAAAAATTATGTGGGAAACTAGGGAGGAGACATGACAAGAGAGATTAGAGGAGTTTTATACCAAGAAATGACTGTGAAACAAACTTACAATGTTGATATAATTAGAACTATTTAAATGCCAAGTAAATGCCCAACATACAACCAGTTAATGTGTGTGTCACAATAAAAAAGTAAATTATGAATGGCTCGACAAAGCCCTCATCTTTGTCATATTTGGTAGCAGCAACCTTGGCCTTTTTGTCAAAATAAAGGTCAAAAGTAATTTGCACAAATTGTTGTTAGGAATTATTAATAGTGCTCACATAATTAATTATTATGTATGTTAGTGGTTTGTTGTTATACCCGTGTTTCTATACCGGGTTACTTGTTACTCTCACTTCCTATTATTTAGGAAGTTGTTTGGCTACCTTTGTGGCTATATAGATCTCATATCTCATTCGAATCTCCGTGGAGACACCGACAATACGCTAATAGACTACTCGACTACTTGACCATGGAGGGGAGAAATCGAAGACCCGATACATGGCCCCTATCTATAATGCACAAATATTGTCCCCCATGGAATATAAAGCTATCATAAGAAATATGAATGAATCTACACAAAAAAATGACAGAATTTAGCAGAGGAAGTGCCGCAACAAGAAAGCATTGACGATCGAAAATAGTTAGGATCTTAACCTCAATTCATCTTTCGATCAAACTAGCTCAACTCTTATCCTCAATTCGTCTTTCCTCGCATCTATGTAGTTTTAAACATGGAAAAAGAAAAATATGAATGCTAACCAAATCAACAATGCAATACCGCAATTGCTGATCTTGATATCCATGGGCAATGGCATTATCTCTTCTCTATATCATTTTGTGGCCTTCGTGCCTATCCCTATTGCTACTAGCCCTGTTATGCCTAATTAGAGGATCCTCTATTGTTTTTCACCAATTTGATTGTACATTAAAGTAACTCGATGCCAATTGTTGAAGGCGGGAAATCTCCCAACAAAACATATCGAGGAGAGGAGCCATTGATTTTCTCCCCAAGCAATTCTCCCAACAAAACACATTAAAAAATAATTATGATGCAAATAAATTACAATAAATGTTCTGACAACTTGTTTTCCTTGAATGTGGTGAAGGTTGTAATAACATGTAAATTTACAAACCAATCAAATTGAAGATAAATATTTTTACAATTATTTTGTTAAAAATTGTGCAAGTTTATTAATGTGAAAAATGTATATTTGTTTATGAAAAATAATAACAATATCTTATTGGTTGAAAAGTACAAATAATAATAACTATTTAAGCAAATGTGAAGCCTATAAGATATTGCCTTCAACACTATTAACAAGACCAACAATGATGCAAAATACGTCAGAATCGAAATGACAGTGTATGGTACCAAAGGTGAATTGATCACATTGGAGATGTGGTAGTTACATTTAGTGAAACACTGACAATTGACAAGTGATGGTGTAAAAATGTTGATTGATGTAAGGACTTAAAAATAAATATGAAGTGGTGAAAGTTGCAAATAATGACAAATGGTTCATGTAAGGGTAGAATTAGATTGTGAAAATATGTGCGATCACAAACTTAATGCCTGGAATACTAATTGAAATGTTTAATGATGTTGGCAAATGGGCTCAAGCGGAAATTAGAGAAATCAATATAATCTCACAAGATTACAATGGGCAGGTGGAGTAGAAATACGGAGTAGGATCCAAGAAGATATTATAGTCAAGGAATGCAGATGCAAATAGACAAGGTGAAAACGTAAAGAAAGAATCCGCGAGTTGAAGAGTATCAATGTCAAAGGATAAATGATCCATGATGAATTGATCCACCCATGCGAGTCATGGTCTACCCCGAAGATCTGGGTGCAAATGGAAAAGGAGAGAAAAATCAGTGGTAATTACAAAGCCTGCAAAAGAAACCGATGTAGTCATCTCAAAAATGAGGCAGCAAGTCTCTCAAGGTTACTGATCCAATGCGTACTCCAAGTAAAGTAGAAATATGAAGTTGATAATGTTCAACAAGGTATCTGTGCCATTTAAGAAGATATATGTGAACTTAATTAGTACTGAGTCAATTATTGAAAGGAAGAAGGCAATATATCATAGTGGAGCCTATTTTTGATCTAAATGCCATACTTAAATTGAATCAAACAAATCCAAAACTGGTGTATTAAGTCTGTTGCATTTAGATACGCAACTATAATAGATAATGAAGTAACCCATCCACGATAAAGTTCGGTCGTAGAGTGGCAATGATATCATCTTGGCGTAGTAGAGGATGAGAGAGCTCATAATAGAAGACCCCGAAAAAACCAGTCGACAATAATTCGATTAGCCTTTTCACTTGGATGGTAGCTGTTCCAATACTGTACAACTTTTCGGCAGAAAAATTTCTGAGATGAGTCCAGTTTGACAGATGGAGATTATCTGAAGTACAAGGCGGTGTTGACAGGTATACTTAAGTATGAGCAAGATCCGCTCAATATGTGGATAGCTTATAAAAAGTCCTTTAAAAGAATAAAACGCCTGATGGAGAAAGGTATGAATGAAGTGCAGCAAAGCGGCATGAGCAGCAGCAGCAGCGCATTGCAGTGTCTAATAGGAAACGCTAGACTTGCTGAAACACAACTTCTTTGGCCCTCAAACAGCATTGGATGATAACAACGGTTGAAACCATATTCACTGAAATCGAGAAACTCTGAATTGATGTGGATATGAAAGATGTTTTCGGGGCTATTACTAGGAGACGCGGGATGTGCTGTGTTTTGTGGAGTGTCCCGATAATATAGTTGTGGAAGGAAGTGGCTACCCTTCACTCATAATGCACTCGGTCAACTTCGGTCAATGTATCATGATCCTTTATTTTGTAATGGGCGGTCATGATGCATTGACCGGGGTTGACTGGGTGCATTATGAGTGAAGGGTAGCCAGTGGCGTTGTGGACTCTCTCAACGTGCTTGCCGCATTTAATATCCGTGAGACTTCAAAATATGTGGTGTCGTTGGTCTGTCTTTATTTTATCCGATTTATTTACCACATGTGTATTTAGGCCATCCACGGTGATTTTTGTATTGGCTTGCCACCTAAGACTTAAAATTAAAATTAGTTATGAAACATGTTAAAATTCACCAAGTCTAATATGAAATGATCTCATTAATATGTTATGACATCATGTTTTTTTGAAAGTGGTGAAGGCCGCAAAAACTATATAAACTTATAAGTCAATTAAAATGAAGATAAATGATTTTTTACAATTATTTTGTTAAAAAGATGTAGATTTAATAATTATTTAGAGTGTTTTTTTTTTTTTGTTTATGAAAATAATAACAAAACCTAATTGATTCAAAAATATAAATAACAAGGCCATTGATGGCATACATTGCCCGAATCAAGTGTCAATCGCATGATAGAGATGATCAAAGTGGCATTTTGTTTGGATGATGAGTGAAACTAAAAATATTTTATTTTATAGTAAAGATTAGGAAAAACACAATGAAAGTAGATTATAATGTTTTTCTATGTTAGTAAATACTCTCACCGGTATAAACAAAGTTGTTGAAGATAACATGAATACTTTTCATTTTAGTCGGGTGGGGGAATGTAGAAAACTATTTTTGTATCACTTATAATAAAATTAGTCAAAAATGTAAATTGTTGCCTTACATAAGCTTTTCACATAATGAAAATACTTCACCACGACATGTTACTTACAATTTTTGATCCAATGGCTATAATACACAATTTGATATTGAATTGATTCCCTGGTTTGCAATCCGTGGAGAAATCCTATGCTTTTATAAAATTACCGCTATTGAGAAGGAAGACGATGAAGATGCTTGGATTATAGTTGTGAGAAAAGAAGAAAACCTAGAGCTAGCATGCAATCCTATATAGTTGTGGATAATTTTTCAGAACTTGGTATCTTTTTAAAGGATATTGCAGTAACATTGGGAAGCTACCCGAACCATCTAAATTTATTACTTCAATGCAAAACTAGAGCATATGATACTGAAAACATGTAAAATATGCTACAAACAATTTTAAAAAAATAATACAATAGTTCAAAATAATAGCACAGATGGGTATGGCGGTCTGCATGTTATAACAACAGGTGTCCACTGTTCACAATCTGTTGTGCATGCAGTTTATGTAGAGACAACCTTTAAGGTGTATGCATTTTGTTTTTCTTTGATCTAAATACGGTACAGATGTTAGTGCTCTGTGCACCTGTCATGACAAGATTCATACACCTTTGACACAGATTATTATTTTTTGCATCGATAGACTTCAAAATCGAAGAGGGCGACTGCGATCTTTCCCGATTTTTTATATATATAATTGAGCGTCTTATACTTTGCTCTACCATGCATTCAAGTGAAGCAAAAGCAAAACAATATATGAGTAGGGACAAGATTTTGAAGTTTGCAGATATATAAACATATTGTTGTGTGGGTGTTTTTTGAAAAATGGGTGATCAGATGCAACAAGCACACCAACATGCACAAGGCATGATGCAGAAAAAAAATATGCGAGAGATTTCATGGTATGCACTTGTATTTGCAGGTTCACAATGTAATCCACAATTTTGTGGAAAATAATATCCATATTTTTCATGTCCCTGCCACCTGGAACCAGCCTCTACAATGCTCTCACCCTCCTCTCGACTACATTTGCATTCACATTAGCATGACCATTTTTTGGGTTTGAGAGCGGTTGCCCTCAACCTGTCGAGCAGATTACGAGACACCCTTCGATTTTTCATGGGCTTAGAACGAGATCTGACGGACGATAATGTTTGCTTCCTGATCTTCATGTGCAGGTGGAGGTTCAGGGCTCAACTCCACCCGGACTTTGTAATTTTGTTTCCAGTCTGTGCTAGGCACATGTCTACGGAAAGCCGAATGTCTTGTTTTCTCCTCATTACGCTGTAGAAGACTAGCCATATTTTCTATACACGCTCTTCAGGGCTTGAAGAAAGTGATCTGACATGACTCAAGCTTGACACACGTCCATGACGTGATTGTGCCCCCAAAACATACATAGCCGCCTGGTATATATAGTGTGCTACGGAGCAGTTCGTGGTGTGCCTCTAGTTCTAAGAATGCACTATGGAATCTGGATCTAATTCTTCCCCGTCTGAGGCTTGAGCCAATTTTGAAACAGACTAAAATTGGTTTTCGCTATGATTTGGATGCGGCTATGGAATCCGCCAGTCCAAACATATCCCCACCAGAACACCCCTGGACATTGCAAATACCAAGGCCACTGTAATATGCAACAATTAATGCAAAAAAGGAGTATATTTCACGAGAGGTGTAATGGCAACTATAAATGCAAATAGTACAAATTTAGGAATTGGCGGTAGTTATTTATGTATGGATATTAAAATTTGTAATGTTTCAACAATAGAAAAACAAATATTTGTTATGTGTCATCAATTTATTAGTCCCAAGGAAAAATGCTAATTTAAATTAATTGTAAAATGCAAAATAAGACTGTAATTTTGTTGGCCAATAAAAATAAGAATAAGTTTTTTTAAAAGAAATAAATATTTATTTTCCAAAAACTTTAGGTTAAAGCTCGAAGTGACACTTGGAATAATTTTATTGGTTTTCAACTTAAATGTTTTTACAAGCTAAGGTTCGGTAATTACCGAACCTAAAACCGCGATCGCGGTTTAGAACCACGAGCAATAAACCGCGATCGCGAACTCTGAGACAAAATTTAACAGTCCCGCGACTCGTTATTTTCCTCATTTTTCATTTCAAACCGCGACTTTTCCTAAACGTTTTTCACTCGCGCTTTCAATACCATCTCAAAATTGCTCATCGACTTCTGGATAGCGATATATTCAACCATGCCGCCAAGACGAGGAGGTAAGTCCCCGATTGTAATCATTTTTTTGCATTTTAGGTTTTTTTTTTTGCATTTTAGGTTTTTTTTTGCATTTTCATGGGTTTTTTGAAATGTTTGTTTATGTATACAATTTTCTTGTTTTATCAGTTGGTCGGCAAGCTCGAAATCGTGCAAACCATCAAAACATTCCTCAAAACCCTCCGAACATTCCTCAAAACCCTCCTCCAAACATAGATCCGCCTCCTGTGGCTCCTTCTCGTCCCCACCGAGCCAAGAACGCAAGATAATATCATCGAAGAATCCAAGAAAATAAAATTGCCATTGAGAACCTAATTCAAAATATAAGACAAAATCATGCTACAAATCCATCCCGCATGACTTTACTTTAGCCAATACATCGCAAAATTCGATCGCGAAGTCGAGTCCGCAACCAACCAAATACATAGATGGAACACCTTTAAGTGACTCAGTAGGTGGTGGTATGCGGATAAACTATCCCACGCGGCCACCAAAGACAAAAAAAATTTGAAAAGACCTCATTTGTGCATTATTTACCGACCCTAAACCAATGCCCCCGCAGCTACTTGCAAAACGGTTCCCAATCCATCGGGTGCCATGATGATAGAATCAAAAACAATTTTTGGGACCGATGGTGGATGGTTTTTGACTATCCACCATGCAACAACAATGAGGTTCCTCTTTATTTTTCAAGAAATTATATCATGTGAGTTCGTGCTCAATGAGGTCCCAAATTATTTTGACTTTTCTCGACTTTTTTGGTCGAGGAGGTGGCTCGCATGCAGCAGCACTCCGTGCACGCGTAGGTCACCCTAGATCCCCATGCCCCAAAACCCCACTACCTTCGCTTATCCCTCCTACAAAGAAGGAGGTTGTGGAGATTGATACATCGCATGCATCGAGGGAGCTCACCGACACTCTCACCCAAAGATAAGACCCGACGCATCCGATGATGTTGGTGGAGGCGCCAGCTTCTAGTGCACCACACCACCGTGGATCATGTGGTGCCGCATGCACCGCAGCGAGACATCATTTGCTGGTTCACAGATTTCTTTTCTATAGATGAGATGTCGGGAGTGTTTTTGAACCGAGCCACCGATATTGGTCTTTCACAGTAAATTTTAAATAAATTTAAATAATATATATATATATATATATAGTTTAATTCACATGTTTGAGATATTAATATATATATATATATATATATATTATATATATGTATTGTACATGTACATACATGTAAAAACTAATTTTTTATTTTATTTTAAATAGCAAGAGCCGGTGAAGGAAACATCCTAAGTGTCGACATGCTAGCTATCATACGGCTAGGGTGTTTTCAAACGTAAGTTTCAAGTCAGACAAACTTACATTTTTAATAAATCATTTAATTGCACTAGATTATTATTATAATTTGTTTCACGTGTATGTTGTACATGTATTAATATTTTTCTCTTTTATACACAGTGAGCCTCATGGGTCATCATCTCGCTCAGTGAATCGAGGCTACTGCACGCCTCACATGAGTTTTACGCAGTTAGTAAATCTCTTTACACTTTGTTTCTAATTACTCGAAGTTCACGCACGGATCGCATGCTTGACCTCTCGTGTACATGAGTTTCACTTTCTTATACTCAACCTATATATTATTTAGTAGGAAATGCCAATTCATTTGATATAACTAGCCATACAATGTAATCATATATTGGTTTTACATGTCTCAAAGTACCACCTGGGGTAAGATCAGATAGTAGGGACGGAATGAATGTATAATTTCCTCCTTTGTATAGTTTTTTTACCTTCTTAAAATCTCAACATGTGGAATGAGTGCTTGTAAATGTTTCATGTACCTATATATAGATCTGGTGTTTCCTTGATGAACGTGAAAAGATATGTTTAGAGTGTAGGGACCTTTGAGTTCCTTTACTATTATTTTTTTCAATAGGTTTCGATAGAGTGCTAAGCTCTTAAGTAGATTTTAATATTGATTTGTACATGTTTTTTGTATAGCTTATGACTGCTAGAGAGACTCCTCCATATATGCAGATCGTGGAGGCCAGCCAGAGATACGCCATAAGATCTCGCAGATCCACTAACCGAGGTACACAATTTTTTAAATTTGTTAAATTTTGAGACCTTCATTATTTCTTATTAAACTTAAATCTACAATATCAAATTTTGTAGGTATATATGTGAAATATTTAATTTGAAAATTAATTATTTGTATGTAGCTTACCCTCGTGAGTCTATTGTTGTCCCCGCGACGTCAACAACAAATCGATAGGATCATGACATCATGTAAGATTTCACATGCATTTTAACTAAATTGTACAAGTTTCTAAATTTTGAATGTATTTTAAAATTTTGGGTGTTAAAAACTTGTTGTTTATGAATGTGCAGTTAGGTCAGCAGCATGCTTAGAGACACCTAGACCACACGGATGAAATCTGTAGTGGCATCTCCTCCACTACATCCCTGTGTCGTGGACGTGCTACTTCTAAGCAGGCGAAGAGAGGGAAGATGTTTCATGAGTAGATTTATAGTGGACACCGGATGTACATATGTGGTCATGAGTAGATTCACACCCATCAGACTATATAGCCTTTTGCATGACCGCATGTGGTCCCATATGTACATTATGACACGTGCTTAGTTCGAGATGTATACATACATTATGAACTTATGTACATATATATTTTCAGAGACGTGCGCGTCTGGAGCACACTTTGTTTGATTCTTATATATATATATATATATATATATATATATATATATATATATATATATATATATATATATATATCCATGTGTGTTGGTTAAATCATATTTATTTTGGTTATTTTGGTATTATTGCTAACTCTGAGAAAGTGGGTTTTGATCTCTGTCATTGAACTTGATGCCCCGAGTATTCTCTATCTCATGAATTTATCTCGTACTCCAAACTAGGTTAATAATATTTGTATTGTTTATTAAATAAAATTTAGTGTTCAAAAGTATACATAGATCATAGTTTTTGTTTGTTGATAAAAGCGATTCCTCCATATATGGAACTCTTATGGATATCTCTGCTACGGTTTTGTTTCTGAGGCTATAAATTTGAACTATTTCAGGTCTTTTAAATCTTGAGGTGGATTTAGTGTATTACTTCTAGTTATATATTTTCTAGTATCTTTCTCGATTATTATTTGTGGTATATTTCACCATGGGCATTTTGAATTTTTATTTTTCAAACTAAAACAATATTGTTAGCTCTATCGCACAACTTAAGTATTAGTAACTAAAGCTTATATATTTAATGGAATTCATCAATTTATCATCCCGTTGTATTTGGAAAAGTGTGCAATATGAGTTAATCCTTGAAGTTAATATGGAATTCATCAATTTATCATCTTGATAATATTACGTATACCCAAAATTGGGTCTCGCATTGCTTTGAATCTTTTGTGTACATATGAGTTAATCCTCAAGTAATCCGTATTGATTTTCCAACTCGTAGCCGCATCGTTTTTCAGAACTCATAATAATCCTAAATATTGTTAAATCTTGAATGATATGTGGCTACATATCTTTATATTATTTTTATTTGCATCATAAGCTTTGACCGTATTTGTATTTGCATCACAACCTAGAAGTTATTTTCAAATGTATTTGTACATTTGTTTTAGCTGATTGCTTCATGTATTTTGAGTTCCAAAATCATGTGAAGAAGTACCTTCCAACATGGGCATTGTATTCCAACATGGATATTGAACTTGGCAAATAAGATGGTAGTTGATCATTTTGATTACGCTCATAGTATCTACATTAGAGTTAGATAAATAATATCAAGAAGAAACCATATAGAGGATAAGGGATAATATTAAATTTGGAGTACATGTTAACTAGTGAAAAGGAGTTGTTTGAACTTGATCAAAAGACAGAGTTGAGTTTTTAGGGAAACATAGAAACCATCAATACATATGTTATAAATTTTTTGAACCGCAACATGTGGTATATAACTTGAGATCAAGGAAGATTAGCTAAAAGGATTTGAGATAAGGTTGATACAAAGGGTCCAAGAAGAGAGACAAAGAGATAGATGAAAATGATGGGTGAAGTAAAGAGTGAGGTCATGGTTACAAAATGCCACATCGATGGAGAAGTTAGTATCGAGAGATAAGATGCTAGACTAAAGCAATTACATGAAAGGATAAGAGAGTTCAAGAACATATGTGAAAAATAGAAAAGATGAAGAAAAACGAGAGAAAAGGTAATCAAGGTTATTAGGCCTCATGAATCGACTTGATATATGGTGAAGAAGAAGAAGAACTAGCAGAAATGTGATTCAAAGGTTGATAGAGCTAATGAGGTATAAGAAGAGAGAGAGAGAGAGAGAGAGAGAGAGAGAGAGAGAGAGAGAGAAAGAAAAAAGAAAGATGAAGAGAAGATAATTATGGTTTCACAGAGGTCGAGAGTCAATCAAGAGGTAAAGACAACCGATGGTCTTCATGTAAAGAGAGAAAGAAGAGAAAGGAAAAAAAAAACCGTAGAACAATATTACCCATAATATTATAACAAAACCAAGTGTTAAGGATAAGGTAGAAAATAAGATTCATGAGCCCCATATATCATCCTACCAAGGACACTTGATGACAACAAGAGATAACATAACAACCAAGTCATCAGAATTTAATTTAAATAAATAAGGAAACACTATATTTTGCAAACGGTGGGTCGTGGCACCGAACGGACTCGCACCGACACGTCCGGGGTGGCCAGTGTGAATGCTAGAGGAGGTGGTGTTTCGGTGCGCGAAACGGTCGCTGCTTTTTCGGCTACTTCGTCGGGCAAGTCCCTTAAGAGCCCCGAGACCAAAATATCGCTTAAACTTCGACGGTGACTACTCGACTCAGGGCACCTAGAGAGGCCTCGCCTGATCCAACACCTCAAGCGTAGGGACCCTCTACAATAGCCTCTCTCGCTTTTTTTCCTTCTCATTTTTCGGTGCTCTCATGTCCCTACTGCTTTGCAAACGCGCGTGAAATAGTGCAATGAGCCAAAAGAAGGTCACAAACGCTATATTTTGCAAACGGTGGGTCGTGGGCACCAAACGGATCTACGCCGACACGTCCGGGGGCTAGGTGAATGCTAGAGGAGGTGGTGTTTTGGTGCGTGAAATGGTCGCTGCTTTCGGCTACTTCTCGGCGCAGTCCCTTAAGAGCCCCGAGACCAAAATATCGCTCAACTTCGACGGTGACTACTCGACTCTGGGCACCTAGAGAGGCCTCGTCTCTAATCCACACCTCTACTGCATAGGGACCCTCTACAATAGCCTCTCTCGGTTTTTTCCTTCTCATTTCATTTCGGTGCTCTCGCTGTCCTACTGCTTTGCAAACGCGTGAAATAGTGCAATGAGCCAAACAGAAGGTCACAAACGCTATATTTTGCAAACGGTGGGTCATGGCACCGAACGGACTACGCCGACACATGTCCGGTGGCCAGTGAATGCTAGAGGAGGTGGTGTTTTGGTGTGCGCGAAATGGTCGCTGCTTTCGGCTACTTCGCTCGCGCGCAGTCCCTTAAGAGCCCCGAGACCAAAATATCGCTCAACTTCGACGGTGACTACTCGACTCGTGGCACCTAGAGAGGCCTCGCTCGATCCGAAACCTCGCATAGGGACCCTCTACAATAGCCTCTCTCGGTTTTTTCCTTCTCATTTCGGTGCTCTCGCTGTCCTACTGTTTGCAAACGCGTGAAATAGTGCAAATGAGCTTGCAGCAGTAAGGTCACAAACGCTATATTTTGCAAACGGTGGGTCGTGGCACCAAACGGACTACGCCGACACGTCCGGTGGCTAGTGAATGCTAGAGGAGGTGGTGTTTTGGCGCAAAATGGTCGCTTTTCTGGCTACTTCGCTCGCGCAGTCCCTTAAGAGCCCCGAGACCAAAATATCGCTCAACTTCGACGGTGACTACTCGACTCCGTGGCACCTAGAGAGGCCTCGCCTAATCCGACACCTCGGCAGTAGGGACCCTCTACAATAGCCTCTCTCTCGGTTTTTTCCTTCTCATTTCGGTGCTCTCGCTGTCCTACTGCTTTGCAAACGCGCGAAATAGTGCAATGAGCCAGCAGTAAGGTCAAGGTCAAAACGCTATATTTTGCAAACGGTGGGTCATGGCACCAAACGGACTCGCGCCGACACATCCGGGTGGCCAGTGAATGCTAGAGGAGGTGGTGTTTTGGTGCGCGAAATGGTCGCTGCTTTCGGCTACTTCTGCTCGGGCGCAATTCCTTAAGAGCCCCGAGACCAAAATATCGCTCAACTTCGACGGTGACTACTCGACTCACTGGTGGCACCTAGAGAGGCCTCGTCTAATCCAACACCTCGCGTAGGGACCCTCTACAATAGCCTCTCTCTCGCTTTTTTTTCTCATTTCTCATTCTCTCCTACTGCTTGCGCGTTAAAGCAATGAGCTGAGCCCCACGCTATATTTTTGCAAAACGCGCGACACATCTGGTGGCTAAATAGATGCCAGCTGCCAGGGTCACAAACGCTATATTTTGCAAACGGTGGGTCGTGGGCACCGAACGGACTACACCTCGACGTAGGGACCCTCTACACGTCCGGGTGGCTAGGTGAATGCTAGAGGAGGTGGTGTTTTTGGTGCGGCAAAATGGTCGCTTTGGCTCGGCTACTTTGCTCGGCTTTCGGCTACTTCTGCTCGGCGCAGTCCCTTAAGAGCCCCGAGACCAAAATATCGCTTCAACTTCGACGGTGACTACTCTGACTCGTGGCACCTAGAGAGGCCTCATCTATCCGACACCTCGCAGGGGACCCTCTACAATAGCCTCTCTCGGTTTTTTTCCTTCTCATTTCGGTGCTCTCGTTGTCCTCCTACTGCTTTGCAAACGCGTGAAATAGTGCAATGAGCTAAACAGAAGGTCACAAACGCTATATTTTGCAAACGGTGGGTCGTGGCACCAACGGACTATGCCGACACATCCGGGGGCTAGTGTGAATGCTAGAGAGGAGTGGTGTTTTTGGTGCGCGAAATGGTCGCTTGCTTTCGGCTACTTCGCTCGGCGTAGTCCCTTAAGAGCCCCGAGACCAAAATATCGCTTCAACTTCGACGGTGACTACTCGACTCCGTGGCACCTAGAGAGGCCTCATCTAATCCGACACCTCAAAGCATAGGGACCCTCTACAATAGCCTCTCTCGCTTTTTTTTTCCTTCTCATTTCGGTGCTCTCGCCCCTACTGCTTTGCAAACGCGTGAAAGTGCAAGAGCCAAAGTAAGGTCACAAACGCTATATTTTGCAAACGGTGGGTCGGGTCACCGAACGGCACCAACGGACTACGCCGACACATCCGGGTGGCCAGTGAATGCTAGAGGAGGTGGTGTTTTGGCGCGCGAAATGGTCGCTTTTCCGGCTACTTCTCGTCGGGCGCAGTCCCTTAAGAGCCCCGAGACCAAAATATCGCTCAACTTCGACGGTGACTACTCGACTCAGGGCACCTAGAGAGGCCTCTCCGAACACCTCAAACCTCAACGTAGGGACCCTCTACAATAGCCTCTCTCAGTTTTTTCCTTCTCATTTCGGTGCTCTCGCTTGTCCTACTATTTGCAAACGCGCGCGAAATAGTGCAATGCTGAGCCAGCCAGAAGGTCACAAACGCTATATTTTGCAAACGGTGGGTCGTGGCACCGAACGGACTACGCCGACACATCCGGGTGGCCAGGTGAATGCTAGAGGAGGTGGTGTTTCGGTGGGCGAAACGGTCGTTGCTTTCGGCTACTTCGCTCGGCGCAGTCCCTTAAGAGCCCCGAGACTAAAATATCGCTCAACTTCGACGGTGACTACTCGACTCAGGGCACCTAGAGAGGCCTCGCCTGATCCGACACCTCAATGTAGGGACCCTACAATAGCCTCTCTCAGTTTTTTCCTTCTCATATCGGTGCACACGCGTAAGTATGGTCTTGTAAACACTTGGGAGGAGTCGTTTTTCAAAATTTACAACATTTTCAAAATTTACAACTTTTTCAAAATTTACAACATTTTCAAAATTTACAACATTTTCAAAATTTACTTGACTTTTTCAAAATTTACAACTTTTTCAAAATTTACAACTTTTTCAAACAATGAAAGCTTCTCTTAGCTTCGAGAATTTAAAATTCTCTACTAACAGTGCCAACCACGTGAAGGTGGAAGCTTTTATGGCACCACTAACCTAAATAAAAGTGTTAGTCAAAGAAATTTAAGTTTCAAATCAAAACCATATATACTATAGATAGATATAATGTACGTGCAAAATACACAAATTTAAAATAAAATATATATTCAAACTTAAATCTAGATCTTTAATTTCTAAAAATTTATATATATATATATAAAAATTGAAAAGAAATTATATATATACTGTATATGCTCGCATCAGAAATTCATTCCAATGAACCATCGATCGGATCTACTCAATAAAGCAGATAAAGATTGCTTCATGATCTCGACTCTCAACCTTCCAAAGAATCTTGTTATTAGGCCTTCCTCGATATCTATACAACTGAATATTTGTCGCTAGAACTAGATGTGAATATAAGAGTATTTTCCTGTGTGTCTCAAAGTCTTCAAACACCCAAACAGAGGAGTTTTTTAATGGATACCGTCGAAGCCAAGTTCCAGTAACTACCACTGACCCTGTAGGATACTCAATATCTTCGCCATCTATAATAGGAGAAGTCAACTTCTTTCTTTCCTCGATGCAACGACATAAGAAATAGTCTGTTCCTTCTTCATTGTCTTCTGTCGCAATTACTGCAAACACATGTCCTACAAAAAAATAACCAAGGAAAGTTGAACAAATCAAATTTAAATTACATATTAAAATTTCAATGGACATATAACTCAATTTACAAAAATTAAATAAATATAACCATATTTATACCTTGTCGCACCAAAATTGAAATTTCACAAAGTCCTCGATGTCAGAATCTTCATCTCGCAAAAACAAGTCGTAATGCTTCAGGAGGTCGATAACTAGAAGCGGAGTTAGAGGCCTACAAATCCATCCTTCCACCCATTCTTGTGAATCACACTCAAGAAAGACAAATTCGATACAAGATGCACAAAAGCATGTCAACTTTCTTGTCCATACGGCCCATGAAGTAGCTCCTCGAGCTACAAAATGAGTGCATATCACTGACCCAAAGTGAGTGTCATACAATCCTCGTAGTTAGCAATATGTTTTTCCTCTATCAACCAAAAATATCTCGCAAACCGTGGAATTTTCTTGAGAACCTCGGGCCATGTTGTCAAGACACCATTCCACTATGCTCTTTCGATCTTTTAATTCAGCACCATCTTTGTACTTCAACTCTTCTCTCAAGCAAGAGCTCTTTTCACACATGCCCCCGCACCGTCATGCTCTCCTTTTCCATGTCCAAATTTCCTGAAACTCCAAATATGTTGCACACCCATCTCGACGTGCATTCTCGCTCATCCAATAAAACATTCATGCATTCTTAAACCGAGACGTGTAATTATCTCACCATATATAATGTTGTTTGAAGTGGATGTCCCTATCGCATAAGTTTCCATAAAATAACCGAAACACCCTTGCACAAATTCAATAGAATGAGTACGATCATCACTGATATAAAAGTGGTACTCTCTTAAAATTTTTCGATCATTCTCTGTACTGTCAGGAGAATGTAGAAATGCTATATGCACAAAAATGGCAACTTGTACTGAGTTGTAATATTGCGATCAACCTCCATTTGTGGTCGCAATGTGTAATTCTCTCGCAAAATCGACCACCAAACAATAAGTACCAATAGGAAATGTGTCTTTGCATAGCTTGAATTGTTCATCCAACCATCGAGCTCTATGTGTATGCCTCGCATACTCATAAACAATTTCATCCTTAAATTTTCTCATAAATTGAAAAATGGGCATTTGTTCTGTAACTAGCTCACACCGTTTCGACTCTTTTCCATCTTTCAACCGGTATGCAACTCGATTTATATTTATCAAATTCAACTAAATTATGTCCTATTGTACCTTCAATTTTCTCATGGATGTAACTTTCCAATTTAGGTAATCCGCCGCATGTACTACAACTTCCATCTAAACAATCCTGACTATAAAAAAATTGTCCAACTTCTTTTTCACAAAATATAGTAGGAATGAAATCCCTGGAAGATATTGGTGGAACTTGAACACCACATTCATATAACATAGTTTCATAATGAAAATTAGAACGAATACGTAAAAATTTAGCATAATGCATCGCAAATTCAACATGTTGCCTACAACAACAAGTGGTGCGAGCATGGTTGATTTTCACATAGAATGGTTTCAACATTTCAAAAAAACGTTGACTAATTTTAATTTCCGATTCTCTTGTTCAAACTTACGAAAAAATTGAGTTTGAGTCATATCTAAGAAATGCTTTGATGTGGTTCACGATTAGTAGAACCAACTCTCCGCTTTATAACATCTCTCATTAGGTGAAACTCTAGTGTTATCATGCCAAAATTTAATAACAACTTCTCTTATAAAGATCGTAATTATTTTTGTCCTTACGCGGTGCTCTAGCGTAAAATGCCCAAAAATCGCATTATTGAGTGATCAAGGATATTACGCCTTTCAATTGCTTTCATTAGAGTTTTTCGATTAACTTGCAACATTCGACTTGTTTGCGTAATCAAACGTTGTTTTTTTATTGATTCACTTACAACACTAGTAAAGCAAGTACACGACGCACAATATTACTTACTATCCCTAGCGCGCTCTCGACACCAATAGTGTGATATGCATCATGAAGGTTTTCAACAATCAGAGAGGTTTGTCCACGATATTAGATGTCATCAATCCTAAGGTGTTTAATGTAGGTCTCATTTTAATCAATTTCATCAAACTAACTAACAATCGACATCTTTGGGAATCATTTAAAATTTCAAAATGATTATCCCAAATTTCAAAGGGCTTTTCTTCCGATTTGTCGCTCGTAAAGTTTGTCGACATTGGTTTCAAAATGTTTCATCAATTTCAATAAAAATTAGGTTTCTTACGTAAAATCCTAGGAGGTGTTTTTTTTGTCAAATTTTGCTTGTCTACGCTTTCAACATGAATTTCCTTATTTACATTTTCATCGCCTCCTTCAATTTCAACATTTGCTACATCATGAGTATTTAATTCTTCTTCAACATCGATAAAAAAAACTTCTTCATCACGAGTATTTAATTCAACTTCAACATCGATGAGAAACATTACCTAGTTCTTCATTGCTTACAATAGTTGGGATCAAGATGAACCTCTTCTAGATTCACGAAGTTTCCGCATTTCGCTCAAAGATTTTGAATTTTGTTGGCCTCTAATTCGCTTGGTGCTTTTTTACTTAATGACTTCCTTTTTTGACTTCGCTTTTTTGTCTCCCATGATGTTTTGCTTCCGATGATAAGAAAACGTGCGTAAAAAGACAAATTTCAAAGAATTCATACGGTAAGGTCGAGAGTAAAAATCACATGGTAATTCAAGCATCGGGATGTGTGTAAATATGATTTATAAACCGCGATCGCGCTTTTTATAAAGCGATCGCACTTTTATAAAGCGCGCATGGTTTATAAAGCACGATCGCGCTTTATGTTTAAAAACCACGATCGCGGATCTATCTCGCCAACCTAAGGCTCGAAAATCTTTGTTTTTCACCAACCAAAGCTATGGAAGGTCATTATGAAGTGTAAAAGGTCAAAAACCTCAAATCGCTTCTTCCAAAGACTTGAACCATGCTAAAAACTGAAAACATTTCACAAAAATGGTGCCATCGCGTAGGGGAGACTCTTAGCTTCGTAGAAATATTGTTTTTAAAGTGAATAGAATAAGATAAATATCATTTTATAATTTTTTACTAACAATAGGTCTTTAAGACATTTTTTCCCGTGAATGTTCATGTCTACATTTAAGACTGTAACTTTTGTTTCGCTTATCAAAATATGATAAAACTTATACCATCCCAAGCGTGGACAAATTCTATACACGTTAAAAAAAAAAAAAATTGATTTCGATATTTTTTGATATAGTTATGGCGGGCAAACGGAAAGCGCTCCGTTTTCTAAATATTTTCAGACCACTTTCACGGAAAAAATCATAAAAAAATATTGCTAAAAAAATACAAAATAAAATCCATCCCAAGATAGACAACTACATCTAACGTTTCACCAAAGGAAAAAAAAAAATAACAAGATTTGGTCATCCAAAATGCGGCAAACGGACTACAATCTTATAAGTTTTTTCAAAAAAAAAGTCTAAGTCATATACTCACAAGAGTTAGGCCTTGTGATTTGTGGATGATGAGGCCCCAAGACATTTTTAGTGGGATTTGGCGATGATTTCCATGTGTGACAGGAGGTAGGGGAAAATGGGTTGGGTTGAGTATGTCCCATGGGGGCCTTAGTATTGTTTGAAGTTGACAACAACAAAGGATGGCAAGTCTGGTGGTTGTGTTTCGGGTTGTACACGACATCTGTCACTTGCCCGAGTGCACCATTAACCAATCCTGAGCTAACCCATAAGTTAGATGTCAACATGACCTCTTGTCCAGTGCATAGGAAAACTACTGGGTCTAGTTGAGTGTCGTTGATGTTTGAGTCAGAGTTATGTTTGCTTTGTTCTGCGATGCTCATTGCAATTGGTACGTGTAAGGATTTTAGCATTTGTTTATTGTGCTTGTTTGCTAGGTCCTTTGTTGCAAATAGGTGCTTCTCAGTCATGAAGATGGATTGCTCTGAGGTAGACATGCACGACTTTGTACGTGACATGAGAAGAGACCAATCCTTAACGGTTGCTTTTGCATTTCTGATGTTGGTCAACATTTCTTTGAATTCAAGTTGTGTCAAGTTTAATCCTTTTTGCCTAAAGTTTGTGTCCAAGGTGATCACGGTATCAAAAGCATGCCAAAGGGAGCTTCCTACTTTGTTGCCTGCATATAATGGTACATCGTTGACCGGAGGGAGTTGGCCTAAGTCACCCACCAAAATCATTGAACAGTTACTGAATGTGTGGTTACTATGTTGGGGGAATGCCTCACAAAGTCTTTTGTTGATGTTGTGTAACATTGTAGGACCTATAAAGCTCATTTCATCTATGAGTATGTAATGTACGACACTCATACGCTCTTGAAATATTGTTAGGGCTTGGCCTTCAAGAGGTTTCATGTTGGATATGGGTATTCGGAGGGAAGAATGTATAGTAGATGATTTTATATTGAATGCAACAATACCTGTTGGGGCTAGTACAAGGAGGGAAGATTTTAATTTGCCAGCCATATTTTCAAGCCCATTTCTTATGCATTGTATGAGGTATGATTTTCCTATACCAACGGTTCCTTGAATGATCATCTTCAATGGTGGGTGTTTCCCTTGTTGAGTTGCATGGGAAAGTACAATTGAGTATGCAAGGTGTTGTTTTGATGATAGCTGCAGAGCATCTAATTGGGTAGGTGGAGTAACAAGTGGTGGTGAATTTTCAGTGCAGAAAGGTCTATGAATTTAGGTGCACTTATTTGTAAGGCAGCAGGGATTGAATGAACCTTCCAATCATGGTTAATGTCAAAGTCACGGAGGCCTATCATGTCTACATCATCAATTGTTGTATTGAGTGTTGGGTGCATGCGTGATATATGCTCCCATTCAAATAGTTTTGCATGCAGTGGATTAGATCCCTGCGAGTCATTGTCGTCACTACTTGTCCCAGTTGCAGTTTCTTCTAGAGTAGTGGCTCTATTAACATGTAAAGGGACGTAAGAGTTTTTCAATTTTTCCCATTGGTTAGTTATTTCAGATGTAGAGATGCCAATGTCTGTTTGGATATGTCGAAAGGGTTTATAAAGTAGAAGCTCATCCCACAGAAATCCTCATAGTGTATCGCATCTGGGGTGGGGACATCACTGTATTGGGGGAATACACGACGACAACAGGGGTTCTTCTTTGTAGCCATTGAGTAACTTTCCTTTGGTTGTTGTAGGACCAGGAACGAGCAGCTTCAAAGAGGGAGGTGTTCTCTAATTGTGAAGGGCGTTTTATGTATGCATCTATGAATGAAGGGAATTGGAATGTGTTTCCTAGGTCTGGTGAGGACACGTTTGAATACCTGCTTACCGACGGATAGGGTAATAAATGTTCGACTACAACTGGAAAGGGGGAGTTTTTGTAACATGTGGCATGTTTCTTGTGCACCAATGTCCCGGTCGACAATAGTTTCAGAGAGGAATTTGCTGTAGGCCGTCTTTGCAGGGTGATCGACGCTAACTTCATTAGATATCCTTGTCAACATGTGATGGTAGCTTTCTGATTTCTTCTCTGCCTTGGCTGCATATTTTGCAATGTATTGTAAGACCGCATGTCGTGACACAACGGCCGACAAATCAACATTGGCCCGCCATAATGCTAGCATGTCTGAGTTGTGTATGTTGACCCGTGCATCATTGCGTGCAGGGGTGTACTTTTTTTACCTATTTCATCTAAGCCCAAGCTCGAATACTCTTGGAGTGGCCAAGGGGCTTTATATCTACATTGAAGTGTCCCATTTTTTTCTGCAAGTAGGTTACCTCACTGCATTTTGTGTGGCGTTGCACGCAGTTCAACAAGTTTTCATAGTCAGCTACTGGGTTGTCTGTAAGTATCCCGTATGTGTCTAACAAGCACGGGTCATCTTCCTGCGAATGATGTATCCTAGGTTTTCCACTCTCAGGGCCCCTTGGATTCCATGTAGTTACTAATTGGTCGAAGTAAGTCTTTGCCGCATCAAGTTCAAGGGGGTTGTCCCAGTTTAGGACCTCCATGTTTGGTGCATTTGGAAGCCATATAAATCCGTGGATATGAGCCGAGCCTCGGTGTTGCCATTCGTACCTGTATTTTGCACAAAGAGGATCCAACTTGGTAAATGGGGTAGGTGTGGTATTGTATTAAAATCTAAGTGGTAGTGAGCTCACCTGTACCAGTAGTCGGTGCAATGCATTTTTTTGAAGCACCTCCTCGCAAAATATTGTAAATCTTTTTTCCATGTATGCAGAGACGATATGGGGGTGCATGTTCAAGTTCGCGTTTCTCCATTGCTGGCTAGTTGTTGAGGGTGGCGTCGGGGTTCCTAGCATTGCTTTGTGTAAATCTGGCCATTTAGTATCTGCTGCACTTAAAGTGAAGAAAAGTGTAGGGATTTCTAGTTGGGTTATCATATCCGTGAGTTCATGTCTGCACTTGCACCAAAATGATTTAGTTCCTCGCAAATTGGACCCAAAGCGCATTAGTTGCTCTACAATGTGGGCATCTGGGTAGTGTGCAAGTTGCTGGCGTAACATCGAAACCGTGGTAGGCAAGTTGTCGCCTATTTTTTTGTGAAAACAGCAGATGTTGATTGGCTTCTGTGGCGCAACATAATGTTGAGAATGAAGTAACGAAAGTGTGGATGGCTTCCAAATATGTTATCATGGTAACGTAGTAGGTGCAATGCTTATTCATGCATGTGAACCCTTTTGATGCGTGCTTGGTGGAACAATGCAACCCCTGTAGGGAACAATGTTGGAAAAGCCATAGATAACAAACCCTCAGTGTCGTATTCGCTGACTATGGATGAACCAATGTGTGGCCACTCAATTGACTGTAGCGGAGTTTGTTTTCTGCCTTCGATGAAATTTGTTATTTGGTCAACTTCTGAAGTGGCTGGAGGGAGGGAGGACACAAAAGATGATGGCTGCCGCTCATGGGTATTTGGTGGGGAACTTGGGGAAGGGTTGCTTCTGATTTTGCTTCAGCATTGTCTGGGATAGTTGAATTGAAGTGTGGTAGGGAAGTAGATATATCAGTACTGTGAGGTGGTAGGGAATGCAATGCAGGTGGTCTAGGACAACATCCTTGTAGTAAGGGTCATGAGCTATTTTGAATTGCAATACAGCCAAAACACGAGATCTACTTACAAATCGACTGTAATCTTTATTTGTTGCTCCGATTCTTCGATGATTAAGATGTCCAAGTCTTCGACGCGCCGAGGCAAGTGTTTAGTTATGGATGAAACATCTTGGGGAAGCATATGGTGTGTCCCCTATATTTGTATTGGCCACCTTCAAATGTGAGTCACTGCAATGTGTTGAGTCACTTTCCTCAACTTGTGTAAGTGATCTAGGTGGGGATTCCAACTTGCATGTCCTGGAAGTCATGTCCTTAATCAAGTAGCCCAACATATAATTCATTACAAGGCACCATGGGCTTTCTCTTTTTGACCTTGTAGACCTCTAGCTTGATCTTGGATATTGTGAACATGTAGCGGTGGAATAGAATTGGCTTAACAATTTTCCTCAATCCGCCAAAACTTGTCAGGTGTTGGTGCAAGAAGTTGTAGCTCTTGTGCTAATATACCCATGATTGATGTAGCAACCTCATCAAAAGTAGTTACCCATGTTGTTGATGTGCCATCCTCAATGATGAAGTGTAATGCATATTTGTAGTCGCAATGAGAGACATCATGCTTGCATTTTTGGCAATACCAAGAGGAGTTTGCAGTTAGATCAAGTTTTTTCTTGCATTGCTGGTTGTTAACAATTGATGTGCATGCTGGATAGCTAAATGAGGACATATTAATGTGTATAATTGTTGCTGCGGTGGAGAAGGTGAGTGGTTTACCTAGCTGCGAGGAGGATTTTATGCCTGCGATATCGGTTTTCTCAATTTTTCCAATACTCACCTAGGCGAGGAGGATTTGAAGGGTTTGTAGTTGTAGAAGGGTTTGAGTCAGTAAACCATGCACGCAGTGCATGAGCCTCAGTTATATCAGGATCTATGAAGATTTGTGTATTAGGGCCCGTGGCTAATGTTGTTCCTTTGAAAGTTGTAGTTTTTGCTCTCTTAATTGCAAGAACTGGTCTGATTGATGTCTGTGTAGCACATAGTTCACTTAGAAGTTTTCCCTCATTGTCACTAAAAGCACCCCATAACGTTGCCTCAATACATAGTGTCGAGTTATCACTTAGTACGACTGTGTGTTTGTGGTTGAAAGTACTATCACTTTTCCTGATAGTGGAGGGGGCAGTAATGGATAGTGCAATAGCTAGTAGGTCAATGGTGGATTTGGCGGGGAGGAGTTGATTTCTGCTATTGTTTTGAAATGGAAAAGATATTGCGGTATGTTTACGGACTGGTTTGTACTAAGCTTTACAGAGGAGTCCAAGTCTAGGATGATGTCCCAAGGAGTTGTGGAGTTGTTGTAATCTTTTTTTGCAGTCCGCAAGGTGCCTCCTTTGATTGTGTATGTTTTACCTAGTTGTATTTGGTTGTAGTAAGAAGTTGCAGCTAGGTCAAAAGAAGTCACCACTATATCTGAACTACTTTTGTCGATAATGTCGAAGCTGAAAACCTGCCCTGTGCATTTGTCTGTGCTATAGTTGTTTAGGTTGCCTTTTTTGATGACCCTGCCTTCAATAGTCCAAAGGCTTTGGTAAGGATTTAACGATTTAATTGGCGTGAGTTGCATGCAGTCTACAGGATGACCTTCATGAGTAGTCGGTCGCCAAAGTATCTGTGCGGGATGTTGGCATGTGTACGGCCAGTTGGGGAGGCACAACGTTGGGGGCAATGGAGTCTGCGATGCTGGTGGTTCCTAAACAATAAAATAAAATGGAAATGAATTAGCAAATGGGGTAACGTAAAGTACGAGGGAGCATGCGCTAAACCATAAAGTGGGGAAACCAAGTTATGGCCCACGTAAAGTGTTTTTTTAGAGAATAAGCACGTAAAGATATGTACAGTGGGGAAGATGTTTATATAACACAACAGTTTCCATGCTCATTCAAAGTAAAGTACGAAACATATGTACAACAACTATAATGTATATATCGTGATAGGAATTATACAAAACTTCTGACGACGGTTTCAAAATGGAACATGTACACCATATTTATGCAAGTATAGGTTTATCAAGTTAGTCCTTCAAAAAGAGGTTACTGTGGGGTAGAATAAAAGAGGTGGGCATATGTATGAGCAGTGCAAAGTCGTAGTAGGGGTGAGGTAGGGACTAAAATTATAGGGACACAAGATAAGCTTTGAATGCAGCTCTAATGGAGTGTTCCTCGCCGCCAGAGTAGTACTGGTCATAGCTGAGCGAACGAAGGAAAGTGTACAATGCGTCAAGCCTAAGGTACGTTGCATCTACCTTGTGCATCATGTCTAAGACAGTGGTTAAATCACTATCGAGAATCATTGCTGATGGGATGAGAGACTCTGATATCCTACCAGAAATGGTTGAGCATGTAGCTGCAACAGAAGTAGCCAAAGAATGGACAGAAGTCGCAAGCGGTGGTTGGACACTTTGTATTGAGCTTTCGTTGGTGGTTGCTGGGTTGCATATGACTGAGGGGTCCCATTTGAAGCTACCAGTTCAATAGGAGGGCTCCCGACAATGGCACCAGAGGTATCATCAGATATTGTGATAATGGATGGACTTCCATTTGGAGTGGCCATAATACCTGAAAAAAGCAACCAACTTTGTTTAGTATAAATTTAGCTTCTACTGACAAGTACAGAAATACATATACATATATATGTCACGGATTATGGTTAGGCCAAAGACAGAACCATGATATTTAGTGAATGTCATGCAATTGAGATGGAGATGTAGTTAAAACAACATTCCAAAAGGAAAAATGATCTGTACATTCCTTTCAGTTAGAGAAGTGCTGAAGAATTCTAAACATTGCAAAAAACATTGGCTCGCTGAAACTGAAATTGCAACTACATCCATAATTCATATATCATATATTTCATCCATAATTCTCTGTATGCAACTATGGAAATGTCAGACATGCTCATTGTAGTTTTCAGCAGATCTTACATAAAGATTATCAATGATCATTTGAAACCTAACCCGTGGATTGGTATTTGAAGATTACTTCTTTCGAGTTCCTATCAGTCAAGTACTCTGGCCTCTGTAGTTTCATTTGATTTTGGGTATTGTTTAAAAGACATTGAAGCAAAAAGTCAGTTAAGTACTTTGGCTTCAATATTTTCGTGTTGTGCAATTTAAAAAATAGCACAAAGTGAAGCAAAGAATTTGAGAAGAATAGAGCATTTGCCAAAGGAGAAGACAACAGTTCTGGAAAATAGAGCACAAAAGAACAAAGTCATAAGCAATGAAATAAGATAAGTAGAAGAAAAACACAGCAGTAGCTGTTAGATCATAGTCGCAAAGATATGGAGAAGATTAAAGAGAGCTCAATATATCCTCTGCAGGAAATACGTGGAAAGATTGTGCATGCAAATTTTGAAGATTACTTCTTTCGAGTTCCTATCAGTCAAGTACTCTGGCCTCAGTAGTTTCATTTGATTTTGGGTATTGTTTAAAAGACATTGAAGCTAAAAGTCAGTTAAGTACTTTGGCTTCAATATTTTCGTGTTGTGCAATTTAAAAAATAGCACAAAGCTGAAGCAACAACGAGAAATTTCAGCGAGAATAGAGCATTGACTCAAAACATAATAAATAAAAATATGCATTTAGGCTACAAACGGAAAAAGATGTCCCATGTACACTCGCCCAAAGTTTTATAAGTTGGCCATATCCCTTGTTACTGTACAGAATGAGATACACATAAGAATACATAGTAAATAAGCATAAATTTATTTATAAATAGGGAGAAATAATGAAAATTACACAAAAGTAATTAAGAATGCATCATTACAGACTAAAGAGATACCTAAATCGAATAATATATTCATTCATTCATTTAAATGTCTATAGATTAGAAATTAATATCTTACAAGAAAGATCAACTTATGAATCAGAAATGACAATAAGCAGGATGATGATATTTCAACTGCGCATTCTATAGTCTCCTAGCCGCATAGCATTTTATGTTGTAAGTTGTGATTGTGCTGATGAAAAACACAGCAGTAGCTGTTAGTACCACCTACTCATGCAAAAATTATAGAGCACGTAGCATGAAAGGCTTGTTCTCCATGGTAGCAACATATCCATAAAAGTCTGTCCAAGTCTTTACCAGAGTTTCACCAATGGTGCAATCTTCATCCAAAAGTGTTTTTACAACATAGCTCACAATTGCACCAGCAACTGCCTGAGCCATTACTAACACTAAAAAAACTTATGACCCAATAAAACTTATACTCTGAACTCGACACCAGGGAGAGCAGAGAACATCTAATGCAAAATGAGTATCAATCTTTTCTTATATAGACGCTTTTCACGCATAAAAACAGCAGGCCGGTGGGAGCCAAAGAAAAAGGTCTCATCCGGAAGAAGTTGGCATAGCAACAATGGCATAGCAACAAAACAATAATTTGCAAACCTGTTATATCTCTGAACTGTGGCGTATATGAGGCGAGAGGGTGTTGCAAGCGCTGGCTATAACAATCAAGTGGAGATGGTGCAGGATGTAAATTTAAAAATGCAGGGGTGTATTTATAGAGAGAGATAGTTTAAGCAGGCTTGTAAGAGAAGGACAACAGGTAGATAGCAATGACCGACTCTATAAGAAATGCAATTACTGCTCTAAATATCGCACCAGCTGTATGTATTGCCTGTTTGTTACCTGTTTCTTACATCAGCTATGCACTGTTACAAAATTGCACGTATATTTCATTTACAAGCTTTTATATTATACAAATCTGTTTTCCCTCAGTTTCAGTATGTATCCCGTTCCTATTCATTGATGCATACACAGTGTGCAGTTTCCAACTGTATTTATTGCAAAGCGGTGGACTGAAGATTGATATGATATAGTTCATTTTTGAATTGGCGGGACAGATGTGACTGTGAAGCAGGCGGCTGGCAGGGTCGTGGACTCTGCCTGGGTACCGCTGAGCATAAATACACAGTTTTCGAAGTATTCATCTCTATAGTCGGCACAAATAGGAGACTTAACATAGCCATCACCATACCACCTCCAAATGTTGGTTTGTTCTGAAAATTGTGCGAGTACTTCATCTGATTGTAACGAGATGGACACATGGACAGTTTTATTGTGAGGTGACAGTTTTCCTTTGCGGATTATATGAATTGCTAAATGCCAAGTAGTGAAATTACTTGACAGTATGTCCTTTTGAAACAAGGGTAGCATGCTGCGAAGTATTACCCCTCTCCAATTTACTTTAAGGATTGAATTCATTCGGAAATATCATCTTTTTTATAGTTAATTGGATTTGTATTTTAGTAGTGGTATAACAACAGTGTTTCAGGCAAATAAGACAACAAAGTGGATAGCCGGAAAGGTTAAGCCGGAAAATGTTGCCGGAATTTGACACTTTCCAGCAAAGCCTTCTTCAAAGTAAACGCCTTCCGCGAATTAAGAAATCAACTTTTAGTGAACTTAATCTAAATATCCTACCATACACATTTCATACACATTTCATGATATAAGTACCTAGTTCAATTCTGTCTATGTCTCTTATAATCTTAAAGCTCAAAACTTTGCAGTTGTATGGATTGCAATTACTTTTATTTATTTTAGATAAAAAGAAGAAAGAAAGAGAAAAGAAAAGAACGGCAAAAGTAGACTTTTTCATAGGTTTGTACTTATTCATTCCGAAAGCTAATTTTTGTGTTCATTAATTTTTGCAATAAAAGGGCAGAGAAAATGCAGCGACAAAACCAACGAGATCCACCTAATTATTAAATTTACAGTACGAACAAGGAGATGGCGTTGAGCTACCCTAGGCAACAATTACGCCACCTGGTAATTGACGATGCTACCGATGCAAATTTATTTATTTGAAACCCTAGTTGCTACCAGGTTCCAATTCAACAGAAGACACAGGAGAAAAAACCAGGTATACTCTGCATTGCTTCCATGGCTGCCCTCTCTATGTCCGGGATTAGATGTTCAGTCCCTCAATACAATAGCAAAAATTGCATGCCCATTAGTTCAGGGAAACTATACAAACCTCCATTGCAATTGCAGAGGAGGAGCTTTAAAATCCATGCCCTAGTCAATGAAGAAGAGATAGGCCCTCGCATTGCCGAAAAAATAGATACGTTCCTGTTGAAGAAATACGAGGAGGAGGAATATGAAGAGCGTATGGTCCCTGCGTATAACAGTTATATCAAGTGGTTGAGGCTCGACGAACGCCTGAAAGAGGCCTTGCAGCTGACGACATATATGGAACAGAAGGGAATTCCCCGGACTTCAAATACATACTTTGGCCTCATCGCGGACCTGTGTTCAAGCGGGAAATTAAACGAAGCGCTGGAGCTTTTTAACAAGACCAAATCTATGCCAGGCTGCGAACCCCATAAATTAATATATGATGTCGTCATTGAAAGGCTTTGCAAGGAGAAGCAATATGAATCGGCTGTTGGACTTTTCGTGGAAATGTTTCAGAAGGATTTGACGCCGGAACTCTATACTGTTTTTGGCCTCCTTGAAGCACTGTGCGAGAAGAAGCGTTATTCCTGGGCTACTGATCTTGTCCATGTGACCTTCCCGCCCGCTGTTGAGTACTACAATTGTCTCATTACGGCTTTCCTAGATGTCGATGAGCCAGTTCTTGCGAAGGATGTATTGAGGCTTATGCAGGAGAGGGGCGTGAATCCTAATTATTTGAGTTATAGGCATGTGTTCATTGCCTTCCTTGGCAAGGGCCTATATCCTCAGGCTTGCGAGATTGGGGATGAGATGAAGACAAATGAATTTTATAAAGAGATGGAGACAAAGGGATTACTTGAAGAGGAGGAGGCAATGCGATTTTGAAAGAGATAAAGACAAAGGCATCTGTTGAGGGTAAGGATGATCTTGAGGGTAACGATGGAGATGGAGATGGAGATGGAGATGGAGATGAAGATGGAGAAAAAGGAGTTTAAGCCTGTCGGTGACATCATTAAATTCTATTTAGAGATGAATTTGTTTGTTTTAAATGGGCAAGATTACCAATCTGCTGCAGGTACTTTAGTTTTTTGTTTTAATTCTCTAGCTGGGAAATGCAAGAATTACATTAGAGTACAAGCAAAAACTTTCTGTGTTGTGAGATTGCCGGTTTATGAAATACATGAGACTTCTATGGCGTTGTTTGCCCATGCTCTTTGTGTATCATTTTCTGTTCTATACTTTCTACGGTGTTGTTTACTCATGCTAGTACTTATATATCTATTTATACTTACTATGAAATGTTTTGGTATGCCTTTGTACTTCCGTTTGGGGGCAACTTTCTTCGCAATTTAGATGATCTCTGGCAGCACAATGTGCCGATTTCTAAGGGTAGGAAAAAGGAGATTTTCAGTGGCATCAACTTTCTAGATAACAACTGGGTAGCTGTCGATTTCGACATCAAAGACCTGGTTTTCCATGACTTCTATGTTTCAATCAGTTGCACGCCAAGAGAAATTTGAATTCAAAGATATAAGTAAAGTCTCTGTATCCCATACATCACATGATAGTATCCTTTGAGTCTCTGTCTCCAAGCTCAACGTATAACACACCAATCGGGCAATCCTGTAAGTGCCGTTGAAATGTCAATCTTTACAATCAAGATGGCATAAGCGGCCTCGGTTGTAGATGTTAAATTCAACAAACTGGAAGAGCTTCATCCTCAAGTCTTTTTCTAGTTATTAGTAGTCCTTCATTGGCATAAACATGTATTCTTGTTTCATGAGTTTTTTGATGGCTATTAACATTAGAAAATTGTATAATGGTCACTATACAACATCAGCAACTTCTACAAACTCATTTTTTTTATATTAACCAGAAAATGCTTAAAATCTTAATGAAGGCAATCTCATTCATTACATAATACAATATTGACGGTGTTTAAATCCATAATAGAATATCAATTGTATTTAAATCAAGAAGGGCTATTTAATGGAAAGTGTTAAGGACCGTCCCACCAGTAACCAATTACAACTACAAGTTTGTCTACAACACTCAGACAAGCATCTCACATAAATTAAGAAAGAAAATATAAAAGATCTGACGAGAATGAAGACCACCACCAAATTATGTTATGCGAGTATCCCCTGACATTCATTGCATGCAACATCGCTAAATTGGGACTCTAATCAACTTCATCCTTAGTATACAACTACTACAATATAGCAATATTATTAATGTGAATAACTTTATTAAGTGCGAATTCTTCAATTAATGGAATGGTGAGCTCTTCAAGCAATCTGTTTGGAAATGCTTAGCTCATTAATTGGCTATTGATTGTGGGCATGAGAAAACACCCTAACCAAGACTCGGCTGGATCTTAAGTCATCTACTGAATGGGCATCATCAACATGGGTAGCTCTTAAAACATGGTGTTTGAAAATGGCGAGTCATAATGTATCCATTAATCAAGGACATCATCATGCACCCTAAACAGGACTTGTTGGTGTCCAAGTCATCCAGTAAACATGGGCATCATATATGGTGTATGGTTGGCTAATTAGTAATAAGCCATTCATTGATTGAGGGAAACATCATCCACCCTGAATGGGACTTGTTTGGCTAATAAGTAATCAATTGAATATCCACTCTAACCAAAATTTTGTTACAAATTCAAGCCTGCAAGTACAATATTTAAAAAGTTCACATTAGAGGTAGATTCAGTAAATGTTCTAGACAATCAAACGCCCAAGAAAAATTCCATATTAAAAGCAAATATGCAATCAAAGTAAGGTCAACAAAGTGTTCTTATCTTCAGCAGACAAATTCACGTACATGTTCCAAAAGGAATAACCAACAAAATATCTATACTTAAAAATATTGATTTGGTTTCTCAAGCATTATACCAAAACCCACTTTGTTTCTCGCATTCTTGATCTTGCCATCCTTGGTCATTGCTTTTGGCATCCAGCTTGGGTTCTTATTTGGTGGAGACTCTTTGCTCTTAGACTTGGCGATCCTTTCCACTGACCTTTCCCTGAAATACTGTTACTCAAATGCCTAAATGATTACCATTTAGGTAAGGATATATGAAAATGGCATTTTAATAAATAAGTTTAGGGCACCGTATTATTCTCAAAGCACATTCAAATGATCAAATGGATGATAAGATCAATATGTTGATTTGTCCAAATGAGATGCAAAAGATGTGGTGATGCAATTTGTCAGGACAGTAAAATATATCAGAATAATTTCACATTTGAGGACAAGGTGAAATCAGGCGAGACGTAAGAACATGTAGGCTTCTCTTGTTGCGAAAATATGGCTCTCTCCCAGCTTCATGCCCTTAAAGCAACAGTCACGGGAGAAAATCCGCTCCCTCTGGCAGTAGGGATTCCCTTGAGAGGTCCTGACTCGAGGATCGGATCAAACTTTCTTAAGGAGGGAACACCTTTATGCAAGTGTAAATGAATATGGCTGATTAGAAACACTTCAAAAATGGATGGAGCATTGGAAAATAGATGACCAGTTTTATCTGGTAATTCTACCTCAAAAGGTTCTTCATGCCAGTATTTTGGTCTGGTGAGATCACAGAAAAAACCTTCACTTGGTGTCCATGGTTCTATAAACGTCAAGTTTATTCATGTTCAGATGGTCACCTGACTTGAACACTGCATCAGAATCAAACACCGAAACCTACGATGGGGGCCATCGCAGGATTTCTGGGATGTTCATCCACTGGATAAATTTTGATTTGCATTTTGCCAACCGCCTTATCTGTGTCTCTTGTCACTTACGCTTTTCTGTGTTATGGTTTACCCGGCAAAACCACGTTTAAGAGATGTAACAACAGCTTCAGGAAACTTGAATGCATACAACAGGCGGTCTATGAATGTCATTCCTTATGCTGCCAAACTTGTTTTGAATGTAACCGTTTAATTAAGAATGCATGAAGAAGTAACACTCTAAATCTCTAGAATCGGTTAAAAAGGAGTTCCCAAGACAAAGGTGTTGTAGTAAACAAGAGAACTATCAAACAAGCGGGAAGGTACCTATGTTGTGTGAATTACTCTTACAGACTTTGTACCAACATGTGGCGTATGCTTTCTTGGCCTTCTACATGTAGGGTAAGTCTTATGATTATGGACTGTCTCGTGACAAACTTTGCATGAAGTGAGAACTATCTCTGCATTGTGCCCAGGAAATTTGTTTTGGTGTGCCTTTCTACTCCACACTCTATGCATTGCATTCAATAAAGGAAACTATACAGTACCATAAAATGCATATTCACGTTTAATGAGAGCTATACATTGACCAGAAAAGTAGTGGTGCGATGAAACTTTGAAAGTAAACACAATAAGTCCTGACACAGATTGAACTCATAACTTGCAATGCCCATTAATGGCAGCCAACAACCTAGAACGGACTGGTGCTCAATAAGGTGTTTGGGGTTATTGCATCTAGGTAATGGATCAGAGGATCAAGAACAGTATGTAGGGGAGACTGAGTCTATCCACATAAAGAATCCCCAATTCAAATCAAAAGTCATTTCCTGCCTTTGCAAGACATGCCTGGTTCTATCAAGATTTAATGGAATTAGATCAAATACAGATGCTGGTAGAAGAGCTAAAAAGGAAAACTACTAGTAAGGCTCTGCAGACATGAATACCTTTTCAGAGCCAATAGCTAGCACTGAACGTCAAAAAACAACCAGATGTTGGTGTTAGGTTCAGGAAAGGAGGACCAACTGAAGTAAAAAGGTTCCAAGAGGAGGCTCAAATAGCGATAGGGGCAGGACGTAAATAAACAATTTCTGGATATGATGAGGAATGGAGGGTGAAAACCCTTTCACAACATAAATGAAGATTTATCATGTATGTTAGGGCCTCAATGTCCTAATAAAAGAAATCTGCTCATATGGCAACTCCAACTAGATCATACAGATATGGTAATGATACAGCCGCAGGAAGCAAAACTCAGCCAAGAGGAGTACTAGACAATGTGATCTGGATCCTGTAAAACCTTAAGTTTCCCTGCTAGATATTTTCTCAGACACCTGGAGGAATAACATTATTGTGGAATCCAAGGAATGTGAAATTTTGTCTAGTGGAAGAGGATCACGACTGAATGATATAAACACTCAATTGGATCATTTAAACCTCAACTTCACCCCTTTAGCATATATTTTCTAACAACCCCACATCTCAAGTGCTAATGTTGGGATACTTTGACCTCATCAAGCTCTAATGTTGGGATAATTTGACTTCATCAAGCTCTAATGTTGGGATAATTTGATCTCACTTATGCTTCTAATTAGCAATGAAAAAATTGTATCTGGTAGGGATTTCAATAGCATTCTCAGCCCTCAGACAAAGAAGCAGAATAGAAAAAGTATCCCAAAAAATTCCAAGTAGAGAAAACTGATTTTTTTTTTTGGCATCTAAATTCTGGGGGCAAATAGTCTTAAAGACTGTGGATCAGATAACGTCCATCTCATTTAAGGAGTTTTGTTGTTCATACCTGCAGACTTCCAAGTGTAAATCAATGTGGTTGCATGATGAGAGCCTCTATGACAGTGTGCGGATTTGGTGGACACATCTCGATGCAAAGTGCAACTCCAAGATGTTCAAGATCACACTAAAGCTGAAACATGTGAAATCTTATCTGAAGGATTGTAATTGGATCACTTTGGGAATATCTTCCAGGAAAACCAAGCCCTTGTAGCTGTTCATGACAAAATCAACAATTCAGGCCTTGATGATGAAACTTTGAGAAACAGTAAAATGAAACTTTGAACAAGACAAGTGAGCTTTATTATAAGGAAGAGATGTTCTAGAAATATAAAGCTCTGTGAGTTGTAGCTCTTTGATGGTGACAGAAAATTCAAGTGATGCGGCTCTTTGATGGTGATAGGAAATTCAAGTAAAATTTAGTGCAAGGAGAGCCTAACAAAGATACATGTTTTCTTATGGATGGCCTTACAGAACAACATTCTAATGCAGAACATTTTATAAATAATTGGAATTGGCATGCCTTCAATGTGTGTTTTACGTTGTGAAAAATCACGAGTAGACCATTTATAAGTTAAATGCAAGTTTTGGAAGCAGCTTGCTAACTAGTTTCCGTGCAAGATATGATACTGATGAGTGCCAGTGGGACCCCTATCGCAATTGATATAAGATTGTCAAGGGAAGTTGAAAGCTATTCTGGTAAGGGCTCCTGAAAAATGTCCCTGCTATCATTGTTTGGCTCATTTAGAAAGAAAGAAATGCTAGGATAGTTGAGAATATATCTATAAGCATTCAACCACTTCTTGTCTTTACAATAATTTAGCTAAGATAACACTAAAATCCAAGCATACTAGACCAATTTGTCAACGACATTGATGTTAGTCTCCTGGTAGTTGTTTTGGAATATTATAATTTAATACCAAAATTGATTATAATTTATAACATTATATATGTTTTAATCAATTTTGGTGTAAATTTATAAATGCACATGTTTTCTTATGGATGACCCTATGAAAGAAAATTCTAACGCAGAACATTTCGCAAATAAATGGATTTGGCATGCCTTCAACTTGTGTTCTATGTTGTGAAGAATCATAACCAGTAGAGTCGTAGACCATTATTAAGTTAAATGCAAATTTGCAGAAGCAGCTTGCTACTAATTTATGCTTAAGATGTGATGCCATGAGTGTTATTGGGATCACTATCACGATTGATTCAGGGTTGGCAATGGAAGTAAAAGCTATTATGGTAGGGGCTCTCTAAAAATAAGCCTCTGCTATCATTGTTGGGCTCATTTGGAAAGAAAAAAATTGCAAGGATATGTAAGAATAGCTTCATGAAACACTCATCCATTTCTTCATGTTAAATAGGAAGTGACAATATCATATGTGGTGTCATCCAAAGGTTGGACAAAGAGGTTTCATCACACAAGCCTTGAGCGGGAAATTTTAAGACAGTGGACATTTGCTAAACCTCTACCCCGCACTAAGGAGTTGTGTGATGAATCGAAATCTGGGAAGTTTGTGAAGCAGCAGTCCCCTTCCCCTAGTTCATCTAAGCTCTACTTTGACAGGGTTGCAAAATTGAATGCCAAATCAGCTAGTGCTGGTGTTCTGTCTGACATTCAGGGCAAATTTATCGGTGTCTATGCACAGGGTATGGGTTATGCTACAAACAATGTGGTGGAAGCATGGGCACTGTGTTGCATAAATTACACACTAGCTTAAAGGTTATAAATTGTAATAGAGGGAGAGTTGATGATTGTCGTTAATGCCTTGAGGAAGTGGGCAATTGACAATTGGCAAATCCAAGACATTCTAGATGAAGCTTTCTCTCTCTTGGATGTCTTTGGCAGTGTGAGTACGGGATGTTGGTTCCTAGAGGTTGTTGAAGTTGTCAACTTAACGGTAAATTTGGGACTCGCATATTTTCCTGTCTGGCCTGATAGATCTGAAAATGGCTGCATAAAAAGGCACTTGTATTGTTTGGAAAATGCTTCAACAAGGTATGTTCTCAAAGACCTGCAATAACTCGTGTATATGCACAAAACTGACTTGTTGATAAAGCCTTGGTGATTTTCAATCCAGTGCAAATTTGTAGGTGTAAGGCAGTCTCATCTACCTTTTCCGTTATCCTTTCAGCTTGTGCCAAACGTAGAATAGGATAGGGAGAACCACTAGAAGCATTTTTTTGTTTGATATGGTTGTAACTGTCCTTGTAGATATGTATTAAAAACTTCTGTTTGTAAATGATGTTGTTGATGAGGCAGATTAGGTCATGTTGTGACAGCCCCGTCAGACATATTTGCCAGACTCATCAACTCTTACCAGCATCTTCCCAGCTTGTAGAAAACTTGGAAATTTGGAAGAGGGTTGTGAAATCCATCAAACATAAGATTTTAAAGCTTGATGTAAGCTGTAAGCTGTGGCAAATAGGCAAGGAAGATAAACATTTCTTGTATTCCTTATATCTATTGGAAAGGTCTTTAGTGCCTTTAACTGTGTTCTTGATTGCTGATGATGAGCCTTCTGCTTTATCTGATTTAGAAGGGTAAGGAGCCCATTGTTAAGCCTCTTTTTGACTAATCAAAACCAAATTTCTTTATATCTTTAGGAAAAGTCAACTTCAACTTAATAATAAAAATATCCTTGATCGGGTTGAAATCTAAACCTGCCTCTAGATCAACTCAGTGTTGCAGATAGGCAATGTTGATGTACCAAGGGCCATTCTGCTATGATATGGTCAAACAACTGACACATTTGAAATCAACAAAAAAATATTTAGCCCTACCTAGTTAACACAGTAAAAATTAATAGACGTAAAGGTCAATTATCAAAACGTCAATACTACGGTTATAGTTGACAACAGGATAGATATAGTAAGCTCTACTATTGACACCAACTCCTAGGCACAGTCTGCTTCTGCTGTTTGTCCCAAAATAGATTGTGAACAGGGCATTAACATATACCTTTAGAATATAGATGAAAAGGCCACTAACATGTACCTCCAAAGATTAGAATTAGATGAATACGCCTCATTTATGTTCCTGCAAAAAACAACAATCGGTCAACGCACAATAGGCATACACTGTAAATTTAAATTAAGGCTTTAAGCTCTTGTCATTTTGCAGTTGAAACAAAGGGATGGAAAACTAGAAACTGTCAACTGAGAATAGCTCTTATGAATGGCCGTGCAAGTGTGGGGAACTGTAAATATCTCATGTGTGAGTATGGATTGTCCTATGTTTGAAGTAAAACAAAAGCATACAAGAAAACAAGTAGGTCTAAATGGTTGCCTTCACTTGCTGAGTTCCCATGTGAAAGAATTGCTAAGATATATTACACGTGTTCTAGGGCATCAAAAAATTAGATGGATGTTAAGGTCATAGTTCAAAAAAATTGTTATCGGCAATTAATCGACAGGCCAAAATTTGACTCGGAAATTGGGAATTGACAATTTCTTGGCATAATTGGCAACTTTATTGCTACTTTAAAAAACATTTAGATTCATAAAATAAACTCCAAACTCCTGGTTGAAACTCGAAACCCTAGGAAAACCGTAAAACGCTACCACTCTTCAACATGTGCATATCCTCGGTGGCTAGAGTCAACCTACTGTCACTTACGTCTATACTTTTTGCCATTTCATTTACATCGTGGGATGAGAATCGGAAAATCTATCTCCATCTCCCGTCATATTTTGAATTCAAACAAGGATCAGGTGCTCAAGTTAGACACGAAGTGGGTGATGTTAAATTTTCATGAAAAAATGTTGTATCAATACTGAACACAACAACAAAGAGCATACATGGGGTATAAAATCGTGCAGGAGAATTACCTTTTTTTTTTCAGTTTTGACGTTTTATACCTAAACAGTGATTTTCCACTATTTTTCAGCCGATTTTCTTGGATGCTTCTCACTAGAAATTGCCGGTTTATCGGGACAGCACAAATCATGATCTTCCAAGTGATAAATTGTCTTCATTCTTGCAACTGATCACTCGCGATTTCTGGAACAGAAGTTAAGGTAATTACATTCACGACAAAATTGTGATTTCTCGCCGATAAATCACAATGTCTTGCCGATAAATCACCATTTCTGGAACAGAAGTCAGGTAATTACATTCGCGACAAAATCGCGATTTCTGGAACAAAGGTTAAGGTTATTATGTTCACGACAATTTTGTGAGTGGCGTATAATTTCATAATCTTAATTAAGCTGCAGACATCTTATCAAAATAACTAATTTCTGGATTTGCCAAAAACCTGATTCTGGACAAATGAATAGTCTTTTTCTGAGAAAATATGCTAAATTACAAATCATTTATGCTATTTTTGCACAAATTTGCCGTTGAATCCCATATCAGGATTCTACTGAACTTCACTTCCTTTTGACTCTAAAATATGTGGTAAGTGGATTATTATTTCTTTTATTTTCTGGTTAAACTGGACTTGGTCAACATATACGGGTTGGCATTTTTTTCCTGTACAATATTTGAGGTTCATTCTAATCTGCCTCGCATTGCACGTCTTCGTAATCAACAAGTTTTATGTTATAAAATAAAACCCATAAATAGACACTGAAAGTTTACTGACATGAACTTTCATCAAAATATATACCATCAACTGGTTTTCTGTTGGAACTTCGCACTTTGAATTTGCCCATAAATCTATTCCCAGATATAGGATTAGATTGTGATCAAAGTTAGCGAAATAGGGCTGCCTTTATATATGATTTGGCTTTTAACCTGCCCTGCATTTTTATGTTTTGTAACTTCTGTAAAATTATTATAAAACACCAATCACTTTCTTAGCTTAGTAACTCGATTAGAGTACAACAAAATGGCATAGGTACGTTTAAGATATAGTTCTTGTGGTTAATTAATTTGGTGATCATATTAAAAAATAATAAAACACTCCAGGTTTTCAAGTATTAGTCGGCGTGGAGAAAGGGTTATTTAGAGTAATAATATATATAATTTTGATTTTTTTTTTAAATTTACAATTTTATACACACACATATATATAATTTACATGGAATGATATATAAAATTATATAGAAAATTACACATTTACATACATACACATATATTAACAGATTGACTGATAAAACAATAGATTTAGAAACGTTTCTCTAGAAGTCAGTAAGGAATGAAAACAAGCCAGCAATCCATGAAAAGTATTCTTAAAAATCACACCAAAGGGAAAAATGTTGCTCCGATCATAGCATTTGTAGCAATTAACAAAATTATATATTCTCTTTTGTATAGGCGAACATCAAATAGGCAACATATCAATTGCAAAATTATGATACCAAGTTGACAAAGCTAATTAACCTTTTACATGAGGTTAGGATTGATCAACCAATTCTAGAATGGTTATAAACAACAGTGTGAAAGGCCATGAAAGCTTGATGAAATGATAGAAAGGAATTCTATGGTCATGAATATATATATATATATATATATATATCGAATTGGTTGCTCAATCCTTCTACTTAAACATATATATTAAAATTTTCTCCAAAATTCTGCAAGTGATGAAAATAAGAATAATCGATTAAAAATACCATTAAGAATCACACTGTAAACGTCGTTCCGATCGAAGCATTTGTAGCAATTAACATAAGCAACGAATAATCTTAATTGCATTTTATATTGTCATAGGTGAACAACAAATAAACAACTTATCAATTACAAAATCATGATACTAAACTGTCAAAAGTAGGTTAACACTTTACACGAGCTAGAAAACATACAACCAATTCTAAAATGGAGCTTTAAAACAATGGTGGAGGGGTTTGCCTTGCTAGATAATTTAGGATTTTTGAAGTGTCAGTTCTGAAGTGGCATTTCAAAACAGGCTGAAAAGACCTTGAAAGCTTAATGAAACGATGTAACCCCAAAGTCTCGGAGAGGAATGTCCGACCTCATGAGGGCATACAATGGATGTCATTGTCTCGCAACGCACATGCTCAATATTGTTGACATCATCCTTTTTCACATCCACTGAAAATATCTTGAAAATGTCCTCAGAAAACATGCTTTTAAAATGTTATAGAAATTCATTAAAATTTAAGAACCAAATCTATTTTTGTACTTAACAATATTTCGGAGGTAGTGTTTAAAAATTCTTTACGTGTTTGAGAGGAAAAAATACCAAGCTAGGGGAGAGGACCCTATAACCGAGCATGCACCAAAACATGTACATCTCTTTTCACCATAGGTTGTTGACAAAAGTACCAATATTTGTTCACTTTTTGGTTAATGACACTTTTTAAGAGTTAATAAGAATGTGACACATAGGGCGCTCGGTCATTGGTCTCTCTTTCAAATGCTTTATATTGATTTTCTTCATATTAAATCAATTCAAAAACTACTTTTCCCTCCAAATTAACACGCAAAATAAAAATGTTGATATGGCACGATCATACGCTACACGATGATATAATTATTTTACGCTACGACATACCTACATATATCTACGCGCCCCTAAAGTTAGGTGCACGGTTATAGGGTCCTCTCCCTAGTATACCTATGGAGGTGGTGATCAATTTTTTAAATTTTTTTTGTACATGTTTGAGAGGAAAAAAAAGTTAATACTAGACAAAAAGGTAGGAAGAAAAATACATTAAATTCAAAAGTTTGAAACAAGTGGAAGAGGTTTAGGTGAGTTGGTATCATAATTGGGAGTAGAATATTTCAAGCTTTCCACCCATTGTTCAAATCCCGTTATATCCATATGTGGGCATGAACTTGTCTTGGTCAACTAGAATAGTTGATTAGATTAGGAGTAGATTTTTGAGTCGTCGTTTATTGTTAATGTTTTCCATCACACAACAATTTTTGATAGTCAACCTCATCACAAGCCTTTTCTTTAGTAGTAAAAAGAAAGTGATGTTTTAGTTAATTTGATTTATAGTTTAATTGTTTATGAATTTTGTTATTTAGTGCTTCAAATTAAATTTTATTTTGTTTCTATATATATATATATATATATATATATAATTTGTTTAGTGTCTAGTTTAGAGCTAACCTTAACTACACATTATAAAATAATGATCATATGAGGAAGTGTGATCATTATTTTCTAATGTGTAGTTAAGATTAATTTCAATTTGTTCAATGTCTAATTTAGAGCTAACCTTAACTACACATTATAAAATAATGATCATATGAGGAAGTGTGATCATTATTTTCTAATGTGTAGTAAAGATTAATTTCAAACTAGGGGTTGTTATATATATATATGTAAGTTGTTTTGTTGTCATTAATGAAAAGTAATGTACTCATTAATGACAAAGGTGAATGAGGTTCGAGAGGAGGCTTGGAGTAATGGTGACATGGTCAACCCGGTGGTAGCATGATGACATTGCTTGGAGTAATGGTGACATGGTCAACCAGGTAGTAAAGATTAATTTCAAACTAGAGGTTGCATGTGTGTGTGTGTGTGTGTGTGTGTGTGTGTGTGTGTGTGTGTGAGAGAGAGAGAGAGAGAGAGAGAGAGAGAGAGAGAGAGAGAGAGAGAGAGAGAGTTGTTTTGTTGTCATTAATGATAAAGCAATGTACTCATTAACGATAAAGGTGAATGAGGTTCTAAGAGGCTTAGAGTAATGGTGACATGGTCAATCGGTGGTAGCATGATGACATTTCGTAGACTTAGTACAAGCATAACATGAAGTATGGAGCAAAGAAAGCTAAATCGGGAAAAACAAGCTTGAATTGAGTGTAGGGACATTGTAGAGAGCATGTAGTAGGTCTAGAAGGCATAATTAAGTTGGTATATGCTTGGAGTAATGGTGACATGGTCAACCAGTGGTAGCATGATGACATTTCGGGGACTTAAGTACAAGCATAACATGAAGTATGGAGCAAAAAAGCTAAATCAGGGAAAGACAAGCTTGAATTGAGTGTAGGGACATTGTAGAGAGCATGTAGCGGTGCTAGATGGCATAATTAAGTTGGTATTTGCATGATTAAGGCTTTATGAGGACTGTTCTTGAGAACAAGTCAAATATACATGCACAAATCATGATGGATAATGTGATTTAGACTAGGGAGACAAAAGTAACCATTGGAGACCATGGAGGAGGTAATCATGAAGGTGTGGATCAAGTTTGAGGACTGGAGAATGATTTTGGAGCAAGATATTGAAGTTTTTCCATTACTGGGTTTTGAGAAATGCAGTTTCCCATTCGAAGAGCAACTTTGGATGCTCACCTGAATTATATGTTTTGCATGGGACCCTGTGGCTTTCAGGGATGTTAATACATTGAACTAAGAAGCTTTTGCAAAAGAATGGGGTTAAATGAATGTTTATTTTTATGAACAATGGTTAACAAGTTAAACTGCTTTAAACCCTAGTAAAACCCTTGCAAGTGAGCGATGGAGAAGATTGACATGGTAAGGCCCTCAAATGGAACTATTTTGCTTGTTTATGGATTTGAGCATGTAGATAATTCATCAGAGCTTCTTTTCATGGTGGTTTGAGTTTATGACAGGTTAGTGGGCCCCACAAGAAAAACCTTGTTTTGTGAAGAATTTAGTATATATGCAAAAGTTGCAAAGGAACCTATGCTCAAATTTTTGGTGGATGATGTTGGGGATGTGTAAAAACTATTCATGACATGTGCAGGGCTAGTCCTTTGGAGAAATTTGATGTTTGAGGTTCTTTTTCAGTCCTACCGCAAAAAAGACTTAGTATGCAAGACCGATCATGAAGGTATGAAGAGAAAAATGGTGATTTGCTTGTTGCAACAACATTCTATGACCATGAGAAGTTTTTTCAGGTCCAATATGGTGTGTGTATGTTCCTTAAGTGATTTGGTGAAAGGTTTTTGGTCTGAGACCTAATGGCTCAAAGTGCTCCTTTTAGGCCTGTCAAGTAGGCCTGAGAAATGAAAGTATAAGTGAGATTTTCTCCTCATAACCCTAGAATGTGAGTGCTTGAAGTTGAAATAGAGGACCCTGGTGATGTATTCCAAGCATTGGTTTGTTCTGAAAGTGTGTTTTAGTGTGTTGGAAGTCTTCTTGAACAAGACTGGTTTTGTGGTCTGAAACACAGTCAGAGATGTCTTTGAAATGCATGCATATTCATGATGAAAACCTTGAATCAAGCTTGCTTTGGTAAGTTTAAAAACGCACACAGATCAAGAGCTTTCCGGAAAGGTATAATATGAGCCATGAACAAGTGTTTAATTGATGTTATACCTCATTTTGTAAGGACTATTTTTCTAAGTCTGCAACTCCATTAAAGACCTTGTCCAAATCAGTGTGTTTTGATGAGAATGGTAGTCATTTTTACCCCTATCACAAAAGAAAGGAACCCCATGCGCTCCGGCCTATCACCTAGCGGATGCTTTGGGCGCTCACTCGAGGCATGCGCGGGTACTGAGTCTCTCTTTTATGTGAGTTAAGTGGGAAACATCATCTATGATTTGTGTCTAAGAGATTTAAAGAGGATTTAAGACATATAAGAACCATAGAGCTCAGAACGACCTCTAGATCCTTGCAGCCATTCCAGACAGATAGTACTTAACAGACTATATAACTTGTACCATAACAAAAAGAAGTATATAAGAATCCATACTTAGCATAAAATGAAAGAGAACCTATGAAAAAGAGGTATGCATCAAAATCATTGATATATATATATAAATAACCTCATTACATCCATGGAGCCATTTACAGAATGTCATAGAGAAGTAGACCATAGTCATGCATTACAACTGGACTAATGTAGCTATGCTACCAAAAAAAAAAAATTACAATCCCCATACCCAATACATCCTTTCCCAAGTGCAATTACCCACTAACAAAGTTCTTGCAGTATTTCTGCAGAGCTTCGCCCACTCTCTAAGTCTCTTCTCCTCTCCCTTTTACTCTGCAGGCGCTTGTATTTATAGCCTTTCTGGACTGCCAACTCATCCTCCAACGCCCTCAGATCTGATGCCAAGTGTCTGAATGTGGTCCTCCATGCGAGCATGCTCCTCTAGGCTTGAGCTTTCCACTTTATACCATGATGTGCTTCTAAAAGCTTCTACCGTAGGCATGCTCCTTCCTGGGCCAACCTGTCGCCAGTTGACACCTTATCCACGCGCAGTCGGGTCATGCTTTTCATGTTTCTTGCCCCGAACGCCTAATTTGACTAAGTCCCGAACCCTTGGTTTTGTCCACGTGCCTCGCGCGCGCCACGGGCTTCCTTAAACCCTTCTCTGCGCGCTTTGTCCTTACACGCCTATACGCCTTTTGTACTTAGTCAATATTTTAGGGGCCCAACATCACCCCACACTATGCTTGTTCTCCGTCTGCGAGAACACTTCTCTTAGTGAGAGAAAGAATACAATAGGCTTACGCCTAGGAAAAGAATAAGGGGATGAAAGAATGGGGAAAGAAGAAATAATGGGAGAGTGAAAGAATCACTGCAATAAACTAGGAAAATCCTTTTGCAAGTCGGCCTCCAACTTGTTCCAGGCATCAACTTTGTCTTGCGCCCTCTGACAGATGTCGCCGACCAAAGCGCTCACCCCTCAAATTTTAATCCATCTCCTTTTGCGCTCATGGTATCAGTGATCTTCTCTAATTCCTTGCATATATCCTCCAGTGCGTCCATTCTTCGTGTAATGCGTGGATATAGCTCCTTCAACTGGTTTTTGATTGAAACCCTTAAGGTTTCAATGGCCTTAGATTTCTTCTCAACCTCGGCAAGGATTTTGTCTCTTTCCGCCCTATTCCCCTTATTTTCTCTTGGAACTCCTTGAGTTCCGCTTCATGAGTGGTGACCAAGGCACTTGCCACTTTGTCTATGTCCGCGCAATTGTCGTATGCGTGGCCTCAGCAGTCCGAGAAGTGGCCCTTACATCAATAAGCACTTTGCTTGTATTCTGCAACGAGCGCTACGATTTTCAACTTATCTTCCTTCTCTAGGCACGCGACAACTTCTTCTGCAGTTTCCAAGGCTAGCGGCCGCCTTTCCATGGTGAGGACCCTTGTTAAATCCTCCAGGCATCCCAAGGCAGATCCATACTTCTGCATGCGGGCGATGCTAGGTCCGGATGCTTTAATAGTATGGCCTTGTTGATGGATTCTACTTTCTTGTACACAACGCTCACCTTGGCCTTTTCATCCTTCAATTCCCGCTGCCACTGGGTGCTGATCAAATTTTCCTGGCTCATCTCCTTGGTCATTGTAGCTAGCTCTTCCTCTTTCTTCTTTAGCTCCCCTTCCAGATCCCTGATCCTATCATTCCACTTGAAGAGTCTAGCCTCTATCTCAATGGAGACTTTGTTAAGCATGTTGCACAATTGTTCATCCGAGAGCTGTTGGGTATCCACCACTGGGTTATCTTCTCTTGGTCCTAACAATGTTATTATTGCCCCATGGCTTACCTCAAACTCGGCTCATCAAGGTGGGACTCAATTTCCCAAGAGATCATCTTCCTTGTCCGCGGATAGGCAACCTCCTTGTCAAAAGATGACATGCCTACAAGCTCCTCCGCCGAAGTGTACTCTGGAACCACACGCGAAACACTTTCTTGGGGTCATCAATATAACCCATCTCCGGCCTCCCCCTCTCGTGTGCCTTCCTCCTGTGCATGTACCCTTGGGTATACTTACAGTTAAAATGAGGCCTCTAGTGCTACCGCGTTCCTCTTCGCGCTCTCCTCCTTCTCCTTGTTCAATCTGGCTCAGCGCCGCATTCCACTTTGTCCTCCACCAAGGTCTCAATGTCCCTTGTCTCCTCTTCTTCTGCCACCTTGGTTGTCTGCTCTGTGCAGAGCTTGGAACCTCTTGCTTCTGCGTGCTAGCCTCCTCTCCTTTTCCCATGTCTTGGGCGCTTCCTCCTACTTGGCTATCCTTGCACCGCACAAAAAGGAACCCTTGTTCTTCTTCTCACCTTCCTCCTCTGAATCATGTACATTGAAAACATGCGGCCCTTGATCTTTCCCAGGGTCCTCTTCCCCACTTACTTCTTCTTCACTACCATCCTTTTCTCCTATGCACTTGTCCAAACTTCCAACTTCTTCCAGGTGGTCTCCTCTTCTACCCTCTGCTTCTTCCTAACCGGAGATTCCGGTGTAGGTGACTCTATTTCTTCTTCTTGATGACTCCTTATCTGATGGATTTTCTGGCTCTGGAGTCTTCTCTTTTACTATGGGCTTTTTCTTGGCGCGTACATACTTGGTTTTGGCGCTTGTCCCGGGAACCTATTGCTTGTGTCTCCACCACACTTGGAATTTTCTTTTCTGGTTCTTTTTCCTCCCATTTGGGCGTGGGTCTTTTCCTCCCAGTTGGATCCTGAGGTATAGATACCTTGTTTTCCAGATATATGTGCCCTTCTTCGACTTGGGTCTTATGCAGATGTACACGCGCAAGTGTGGATCCTTTTGCAATGGGAAGAGTCATGGGCCTTGTCATTTGAACTTCATGTGATACGTACCACTCCATGTACGCACGCTTGCCGGGGTACACCAACCCTTTGCACATTTCCCTGTGGTCCTGGTCCAGATTACTAAGGTCCAACTTAAACTTTTGGACTCCCTGAACCTATTTACTCCCGCTTGGAAGTATTGAGTGTGAAGGCAAAGGGGAGCTTGCACCATGGGCTCCATGTCCCATCTATGAGTTTGAATTTGCCCAAATAGAAATGCTGGTACACAACAAATTCCACTTCTCCCCAGTGGCCGTTGGCGTAGTTGTTCGAGAATTCTCCATTCTACCCCGAACACATTCCTTAGGCGCGTGTACCACTTTTCCAAGCGTGCCTTGTGCACTTTGTTGTCATAGTGTCACAAGCATATTTCTCAAACCTTTTGGCGGGTGAGGGTCTTCAGTAGGGTACTCCCATACGAACTTATCTGATGCATCCGTACCCGATCTCTCGAGAACACAATGGTTAGTAACACATTTCCAAAGAGGATCCTATCACCTTCCTTCACGCAGTTAATAATTTCATCTGCGATGAATGTAGAAAAATTATAGATGGTGCCCTCAAAATCTTTCTGCAAACATTCAACCATGGCTTATTGACTGGGTCCATCTCTCCTGGCCATTTAGCTTTGACACCAGGTGCGTGGCCATCTTCATTACTGGATCCTTGATGTCTGACATCATAATACCTTGACCCCTTTTTGCATGCAAAAGTGGCGATAGTTTCCTTAATCGCTTCTTTGTCAGTCAAATCATCCTCCAAACCGTCTCCTTCATAGATGAGGCCTGTGAAATGTGAAATTAGCTGAGGAGTTATGCACATCTTGTGCCTCGTAAAGTGGAAATAGTCCTCATGCACGCACACGACATCAGCCACTGATACAATCGCTCAGGTTTCCCGAAGTAGGGCAACTCAAAGAGTTGTAATAACCCACCTTCTCCAACTTGACCTTCACGTCATCATTATAAATGGGCAAACCCTCTGGTGTCCTCTTGTTTGTTGGGCGCACTAACTCCAGTGCCAACTCCTTTTCGATTGTGCTTGTCCGATGATTATAATCGTTTACAGACATGTCCCTAAGATGGGACTCCCACTCCTTCCCCAACACTCCCATCTGGGTACTACATTTCTGCATACCATTCCTCATTTATGTGTGCTTCAATTTCTTGCTGCTTGCCCTTGCCCTTTCCCTTGCCCTTCTTGGGTGTACTAATTGGTTTCTTGGGTGCCATTATCTAGGTCTTCTTCCCACTTCAATCACTCCGTGTTACTTTGTTCTTCCTCTCTCCAACCTTAGATCTCGAACTTGTGAAGAAAATTACTTAAACCCGTGCCCTAGTTCTTCAAACCCTAACTGGGATACTCCCTTCATAAGATGACGCCTTCTCACAACTTCTCCTACGCCCGTGAAATCCCTTCCTCCTGGTTCATAAACCCAAACTAGTTACCCACGCTTCAATCTCTCCAAATTTTCTTCACACGGATCAGTTTTTGGAAGCCCTAGTTTGCAAAGGTGCAAAAAGCGCTTCGTTCTCCTTATACGCAAAGTGAAAAATGAAGTGCCTCGACCCCTTTATTTATAGTTTTTCCCTTTTTAAGCATTAAGTGCTACTTCACCTACCACCATACTTTTTACATTTAATGTGGCTTTTTGAAACAAAGCTCGTCTTGGTACTTTCATCACGCGCTGCCAACTGCGCGGACAAACCTCCAACCTTACGTGCGCACCAATCCAACCTGATAGGAGACTCTTACATGCGTGCGTAACCAGCGCCGAAGGCACTTCTTCTGTCCTAATTTTTTCTCTCACCTACCTTGTGTTGCTTAATGCACTTTCTCCTCCTTTGTATGTGGGATCTAAAAGTAGCTTTATCTTGACACCAACCATCCTTTTTCCATCTTTTCTTTCCATACACCTCTTTCAACAGGGCCATTCAACCGGGATTTTTAACACAAACCACCTTGGCACTTTAACCATGCACTCCTTCACATTACTCCACCCCACACTAAAATGATGCGCGGTCCTCTGCGCACTCACAGATTCTCAAAAAGTAGCAATAAGGTTACTGGTGCCCAAGGCACAAAACAAAACAACAACGCGAAAGGGAAACACAAGAAAAGAAACACATAAAGGAAAATTCTAAACTAACTAGCAAAAAACTACCTTATTTACAAACACCAAGAAGACTTATTTATAGTAGGGCTTCAGCCTACTCCCATTGAAGTGTCTAGGCAACTTTGTCCCATCTAGCGCTTATAACTGGCATGCCTGAATCAAGGATGTATGAGATTGTGTAAGGACCCAACCAATGGACTTTCAACTTCCCAGGATGGCATAGAAATTTAGAATCATAAAGTAAGACCATCTGCCCAACCTCAAACTTCTTGTTTCTTATGTGGCGATCATGCCAAGCCTTCCTTTGCTTTCTCTGTTGTTTGGCTCCACTTGGTGAGTGATCGTCTCTCATCCAGTTTCATTAACTTATCAATTCTCTCTTCCAGTGCTTGCTCATCGGACCCTCTTCTCTTGCGCGCTATTCGAGAGAAGGTAACATGAATTCAACCAGTAGAACAACTTCCATGCCAAAACCAACTAAAATGGTGTGGCTTTGTTTAACCTTTTATAAGTCATCCTGTAAGCCCATAACACTGCTGATACTTTGTCATCCCAATCTTGTCTTCTGACATCACAAATTTTGGTCAGGGTATGACTCAGTATTTTGTTGAATGCTTTCGTGGTTCCATTTGCCTATGGGTGATAGGGTGTAGTTTTGTGATGAGCCACCATGAATTCTGCTAACAGGATCCTCATGGTCTCATTCAAGAAATGCATACCCCTATCGCTGGTTAAACTCAAAGGACATCCATACCTCGTGATAATGTTCTCCCATAAGAATCTTGCCACTGTGGTTGCTGTGCAGTCTTTAGTTGGGGCTGCCTTCGCCCACCTTGTCAAATAATCCATGCAAGTGATGACATAGCGTGACCTAGTCCTACACGCCGCTGGTGCAATAGGGCCTACAAAGTCTATTGCCCACTTTTCAAAAGGCTCCGTGCTAGGTATAGGGCGCAAAGGCATTTCATCTCTCTTTCCAGGCTTTCCATGCAATGTGAAATGGTCACACGCTTTACAATAGTCTTCTGATCAATCTTGTACAGGTTTCCCACCACAAACTTGCATTAATATCTTACATGCGGTGGCATCACCTGCATAATGTCCACCCGCACTTCCTCTGTGTGCTTCCTCCATGATGGCGAGGCGCTCATGCTCTAATACACACCTGCGCAACACCTCATCACGTCCCAACTTGTACAAGTCTCCACTGATCAACATGTAGGGTGCGACGCGTATGGCTAGTTGCTTCTTCTCTAATGCCTTCATTCCTTCCGGCGCCACACCTTCCTTTAAAAATACAATTTCCTCCAAATACGAGCGCACACGCCATGACCTAAACAATTGCGCGTCGGCATTGTCTCCTCAATACTGCACATCCTCCTCCCTGAATCAATTCTTGACAGATGATCAGGTCCACAATTGCTCTTCCCAGGCTTCACTACTACGATGAACTCAAACTCTTGAAATAACAATACCCATCGACATATGTGCCCTTGCAGAACGAGCTTGTTCACCAAATACTTTAATGTCATGTGGTCGGTGTAAAATACAAAGGGTGTTGCCAAGTGAATCTGCCTGAATTTGAAAAGCACGTAGATCATTGACAATGCTTCGCGCTCAGTCGTTGTGTAATTCTGCTCTGCTGGTGTCAACTTCTTGCTTGCAAAACATAGAGGATGATCAACAATTCCTTCACCTGGCTGTGCAAGTACTACTCCAATAGCGGTTCCTGAGGCATCTACATGGACATGGAAGGGCTTGTCCCAAGAGGGAAAATGTAATATAGGCGCGGTGACAAGCCTATCCTTTAATGTATCAAACGCCCTCTGCTGCACCTCTCCCCAATGGAAGGAACTTTTATGTCTGAGCAACTCCTCTAAAGGTGCGGTGATCTTGGCATACCCCTTGATGAATTTCCTGTAATAACCCATATGCCCAAGGAATCCGTGCACTGTGCTTTGGCTAGTAGGCTCCCTAACCCCACAATAACTGCAACTTTAGTGGGATCTACCAACAAGCCCTCCTTACATATGATATGCCCCAATAAAGTCCCAAAGGGTGTAGTAAATACACACTTCTTAATATTGAGGGATATCCTCAATTGCCTACACCTCTCAAACATTAACCTCAAATTGTCACAATGGTCTTTTACTAGACCATACACTTTGTCCAATCATCCAAATAGACTTGAAGAAACTTATGGATGAAGTCCTAGAATGCTTGCACCACTATGCAAAAAAAACAGGAGCACATTCTTGACCCAAAGGGCATGACCGTATATGCAAAACTTCCCCACTTAGTGGTGAAAGTTGTCTTCTCTTGGTCTTCCTTTGCAATCCGGACTTGGTGGTACCTCAAGAATCCATTCGTGAAGGAATAGATTTTGCGCCCAGCGACTCCTTCCAAGATTTCTTTAGTGAAGGGGGTTGGAAAAGGATCAATGCCACAAATTGTGTTTAGCTCCCTATAATCCATGCAGATCCTAATCCCCATCCTTCTTGATGCTAATTACCATTAGACTTATCCATTCCGATTCCTCCACTTTAATGATCCCAGAAGCTATCATTTTGTCTATCTCCTCCTTAACCTTTACGCACAAATTGGGATTCATTCGGTAGGGTCTCTTCCTGACCAGGGTGCGCACCGTCCTTCAGCTTTATCTTCATCTCCCCCAAGGAATGGTGAACGCCTTTGAGCTCATGGTACCCATGCAGGAATAAATCCTCAAATTCACGCAATAGATCAATGATCTTAGAGACTTCCTTCTCCGACCAGTAATCTCCAATAATAGCTTCCTTAGGTTCTTCTCTTGAACTGATGTTAACCTTCTTTGTCTTTAAGGGCTCATGGTAGGCGCACACGTGAGTATCAGCACTATCCACCACCTCGTGCGTCCCCCACATAAATGGATAACATATAAGATTTCCTTCCTCTCCATCAATCACATACACCAACTTCCCTTTCTCCTTTTCCAAACACGTGCGCTCAAGTTGTAACTCTTATGTTTCCTCTACTTCCTCTTCAAAGTGCACCTCCAAACTGTTCCACCTAGTAACTCCAACAACCTATCCTCCGCCATGGCACTATCCCCCATGGTAAGGTGCTTGATACCCTACAAGGCCTTATCAACTGATGGCTTGGTACTTCGATACTCAAAGGTTTGAATGAGGTCAGACCACGAGCTCTTGCCAATTCCCTGTCTGGCGGCGTGTCTCTCGAATGAATGTACCATGCGCGCACAACCCTGCAACCTGCAGTGTAGAATACAACTTGTGCACCCAAAGGGATGGTGGAAAAGCTTTTGTGCCTTCTCTCCAGATCCTTTCACACTCTTGGATATGGAAAGAGGCGGGCTCCTTCCCATGGTAGTCCTTGATGGTGGTGGGCACGTTGCTCCTAGAGAATCTGACAAAGAGAGCAATTCTTACCTCATGCCATTCCAAAAGGCTCTCCTGATGGGTAGCCCACCACCGTGCCGCATTGTGCCAAGCAGGACATAACTTAACATCCCTCTCCGTTCCTTCTCATTCTTCCACTGAGCTTCCATCTTCTGTAAAAAGATCTCAGGGAAGGCTCCTCCTGAATACGTAGGCAACTCCTTTCCTCCTAGGCGCCAAACTATGCGCACCTTTGTCACCTTGGTCACCGACCCTCTCAATTGTCGTCCCATCAATTCATAAGTTCCATGCACCCAATTGTCACATGCTAGACTAGTGGTATCACTTTCTGACTGAGCATCTTCAAATTGGATAACTCCGTTGGTAGGATGTATTATCTCTGGGTCCCTATTGAGCGCACATATATCCTATCCAAAACTTCTTCTCCTAGGGGTTCAGTATAGGGCGTCGACTTCCCATCAACCAGGGTATAATGACCCACTCCTCCTTATTTTCAAAGCTGATGTACCCTTTGTTGAACCGAAGGTCCACATTGTTCTTGTAACACCATGGCGCCCAAGGAGTGCTGGAAAATTGTCTGCCTCGGCGAGCGCCAAGACTTCAAAGTCCCCAGTAAACTTAGCTCCCTGGATAGTGATAGTTGCATCCTTTAAGACACCGATGGGCATCACCTTAGTCTTGTTTGCCATATACAACACATTCAAGATGGCTGTAATGCAGGTCTTCCCATCTGATGCCATGCATCCAAAGTTAGAACATTAACCTCCGCGCCTGTGTCAATGAGGATATTACTAAGGAGCCATCCATCTACAACTGCATTCAATGTGATCTCTTTGTCATAGTCAAGGCTGTGAGGGGAAGGTTTGCGTGTAAGACCTGCCTCTCGCGCTCTTCTCGGCGCGTGGTACCTTCTCTCTCAACCATGATCCTAGCAAGGGAATGATATTCTCTTGCCTTAGCATTTTACACACCTCCTTGACCTCATCCAGGTCATCCTTTGGCACCTCGACTCTCCTCCCTTGTTCCTCCCTCTAGATTGCTCCTTTAGACACTGGATTTCCCCTTGTAAACTCTCGAATGACATCCATGGTGTCTTGATATACCTCCTTTTGATGCGCGGGGTCTGGGTACTTTCCATGAACTACTTCCTCCCTTGAAACCAGGTTCTTCTGCCTTGGTATCTCTCTTGCGCGTGTGGCTTCTACCCTTGTTGTTACCAAGATAGGCTCCAAACTTGCATCTCGTGTTACCCGAGGCATCCACTGTGTGTCTTCCTTCTTAATACTGACCATTGTAGCGCCCTTGTCTTTCCGGTGTTAGTTGATTCATGTGCTCAAACAACTCGGGCACTCCTCATACTTATGCTTCTTTCCGCACCATGAGCACTGCAACAGTCCAGGCACTCTCATTTGTAATGCTCTGTAGACCCACAATTGAAACAAGTTCCACGTGGGAACTCACTCCTTCCTCCTCATGGTTACCATGACCATAGAATCCTCTATGAAAACCCCTTCCGTACGCGCCTCCATCTGCGTGCTCCTCATAACGATGATCATCACCCTTGGAACTACTTGGCTTGGCAATCACGGGTCTGCACCCCATGATCAATGGCCTCATGGATTTGATCAATGAGCCTACAATCCTTAGTATCATGGGTTGTAGAGGTGCAGATCTTGCAATAACAAGACACATTCTTCCGGATTGCATGCTGTAGCAAGGGGCACCTACTTGCATCATGATCCCCATGACAAATTTCATAGTCTACAACCACGGCACATCCTCCGGAGGAGCATTTATCCTTAACGTGCTCCCTCTACCTCACAATCATGCACCATAAACCACTGTAAGTCTCATGGGCTGAGTTTGCGAGACAACTTTTTCCAGCCGCTTTGCTTGGCCATAACAGCAATCTGAGCCTCCAGGAATGGGCTAACGCCAGTATCAACACTACTAATAGCCTCGGCGCAGCAGAACTTCCATGCCTTACGCGGGTCTGTAAAAGTTTTATGAGATAAGGCCCTTCTAAAGGGTGTGATCAATCCTCCAACAAACCACTGAGCATGTTGTGAAGGGTGAATATCATATGATAATTTAGATAAGAGAGTTTTAAAGCGCACATCATACTCCCACACACTCTCTGCCATTCCTTGTTGAATCTCCTTCAAAGCGTTGATGCTCTTCTGTTCAAACTCAGGAATGTGGAATTCTGCCAAGAATGCATTCTTTAAAGCAGTATAGTCCACCACTTTGTTTGATGAGGGTCATATTTCCTATACCAGCTATGTGCGCACCCTTGCAACATGGTTGCAAATTGACTAGCCTTCCATTATGGGGTTGTGATACCCTTTGCACGCCATAGCAGTTCACACTTGTGAAAATGTTCCACAAAATCCTCAATACCTCTGTAATCGGGCAAATGTAGAGACATTTTAAAGAAAACTTGTGGGGGTGGTTGGGGCCCGAATCCTCTTGAGCCAAAGCCTTGGTTTCTACCTATGTTTCCTCTGCCACTTGATCCACCAGGTCCACCAGAGTCTTGAACCACCGTGATCCACTAGATCCACTGGAGTCCTGAACCACCAGAGCCACCAGCTCCTATTCCTCCTGAGCCACCGAGAGATCCACCGGACCCACCGGATCCATAGTGAGTCGTGCCAAGGGTCCCCATAATTCCACTAAGCTGCGTGCCTATGGTCTGTGACAATGCCCCACTACCAATAGTATACCTCGTGCCACTCCCAGATGTGAGACCAAAAGCTTGTGTGTCTATACCTTGCCCAAAAATTCCTAACACTGGGTTGGTGTTTGTAACCATAGAAGGCCCGAATGAGAAATTATACCTCCTAGGTGTAGACCGATCACCTCCAATGTAACCAACTAGACTAGCAATATTTTCCCCCTGATCTGGAAAACCAAGCACCAGGGTTTGGTCACTAGGTGGGCTCAGATGTGCGCCAACGGTTCTTCTTTCTCCGTGCGATGAACTCTCATCAGAAGCCGAAGGGGTCTCTCTTACGCACTTGCCAAGATGGGGTCGCACAAACTGCTTAGGTTCCACGTCCTCTGCGTGAACCTCAAATCCTTCCCAACGTCTGCCTCCATACATCCATCACACTTACTGACCTCGCATTGTCTAGCAATCTCCCTTTCACGTGCTTCACCATACTTGAGTCGTCTCTCCTCCCTTTCCTTCTCCGTCGCAACATCTACCATCTTCCTCCACCCTAGCTTCCTCACCCAATGCTTAGAATGGTTTAGCTAGCCATTGGGAATGCCTCTAAACTCATGGTAACCATCAAGATTTTCATAGCCAGAGGGACAACATGTAGAAACAATCCTCTGGCTCCCGTAGAAACTCAAACTTAGCAACCTCCGGACAAGAATATGTGGAAATGGCGTACTCTAGAGTGTAGCTAGCCAATACTCCTTTCCACCAATGATCCACAACACGGGTCCACATCAAATCTGCATCCTGAAACCTCTTGGTATTCTTCTTGGGTCCACACACACGATCCATAATGCCAACTTGATCTAGACACATAGGCTGAGAGCCATTCATACAGTTCCATTGGGAAGCAACAGAAAAAGTTTTTCATACAGATCATGGTAGAGGTTCTCTTCTACCCATCTATGTGCATCAAACTCAGGTCCAATGCTGAATCTCTGAGCAAATTCATCCTCCGTGCTCTTGAACCATGATTCAACACTTTCCAACATTAACCACTTTGTCATTACTCATTACACAGATCATGATGTATTATATCCCACTACTGACTTCGAAAAGAGGTCACGGAAACGGAACTAAGATGTAGCCATTTTTACCTTATCACAAAAGAAAGGAACCCCATGCACGCCGACCTATCACCCAACGGATGCAGGCGCTCACCGAGGCACGCGCGGGTACCAGAGTCTCTCTTTTATGTGAGTTAAGTGGGAAACATCATCTATGATTTGTGTCTAAGAGATTTAAAGAGGATTTAAGACATATAAGAACCATAGAGCTCAGAATGGCCTCTAGATCCTTGCAGCCATTCCAGACAGATAGTACTTAACAAACTATATAACTTGTACCATAACAGAAAGAAGTATATAAGAATCCATACTTAGCATAAAATGAAAGAGAACCTAAGAAAAAGAGGTATGCATCGAATCATTGATATTCACACATACACATACACACACACACACACACACACACACACACACATATATATATATAAATTGGTAACCTCATTACATCCATGGAGCCATTTACAAAATGTCATAGAGAAGCAGACCACAGTCATGCATTACAACTGGACTAATGTAGCTATACTACCAAAAAGAAAAAATTACAATCCCCATACCTAATACATCCTTTCCCAAGTGCAATTACCCACTAATAGAGTTCTTGCAATATTTTTGTAGAGCTCCGCCCACTCTCTAAGTCTCTTCTCCTCTCCCTTTTTACTCTATAGGCACTTGTATTTATAGCCTTTACTGGATTGCCAACTCATCCTCCAGCGCCCTCAGATCTGATGCCAAGTGTCTGAATGTGGTCCTCCATGCGAGCATGCTCCTCCAGGCTTGAGCTTTCCACTTTATACCATGATGTGCTTCTAGAAGCTTCTACTGCAGGCATGCTCCTTCTTGGGCCAACTGTTGCCAGGCTGGCACCTTATCCACACGTAGTCGGGTCATGCTTTTCACATGTTCTACCCGAACGTCGTCCAATTTGACTAAGTCCCGAACCCTTGGTTTTGTTTGCGCGCCTCGCACGAGCCACGGGCTTCCTTAAACCCTTCTCTGTGCGCTTTGTCCTTACGCGCCTACGCGCCTTTTGTACTTAGTCAATATTCTAGGGGCCCAACAAGAATGAAGGTGTTTGAGCTGCTTCAAGTTGGTAAAGGTGAAGAAGAGGTCCTAACACATTCTTCAAGCATAAGGAAGCTTTGACATTGCATATATTTGTGTTGGTGAAGAAATTTCTTGATTGGCTTTTGAAGAAGCCATGTCGTGCACACTGCTTGAGCATTTGAGCTCTAATGGAGTCTTTGGGTAGATTTGGTGAGGTGAAGAGGTTGTCGAAGGCTTAAGAAGAATATGCGAGGTCACTTTCAACGTGCATACTTCAACATAAATCTTGGCATGAGTTACTTTAAGCTAAAGCTCAAAGATTCTAAAGTTGGAGAGAAGGACAAAAACTAAAAATGTTAGTTATAAATAACAATGTTAGGTCCGAAGAAGGTATATTATCGGTTGTTTGAGGTTATGCAATGAGTTGGGAAGATCCTCCAAGCCTTCATAAAGGTCGAAATGTCATGACAAGCACAAGAAGGGTCAAATGTCATAACTTACAAGGTGTAGATGTAAAAATGATTTTGTTGGCAATTTTGTTAATGTTATTCTCCACCATTGGTATGAGTGAAGAGACAAGTATGTGAAGAGTAAGAGGATGTCATCCTCATTTATTTGGAGTGCCTAAGTATGCATAAAAATTAGTTTTGGAGAGCTATGTTTTGATGTAGCATATGGATGTGTAGAACTAGGTGAATCAAGGTGCATGTAAGAAGACCTCACGATTGCGGGGAGAAATCATGAAAAATGTATACGGGAAGAAGGGATTGAAGTTTGTTCTTGTAGCCGGAAGTAAAGGAAAGAGAAGGTGAAAAAGGTGAAAAGAGAAGACAAAAGAGCTAAATTAGTAAGCTTTGGGCGAGAAAAATTGTGAAAATCGGCTAAGTCCTTGTCATTTTCTTTAGATTTCAGTTGGGACATTCGGATCACCATGTTTCGGTTTAAAAGGCATAGAAATCAAATAGGGAGTGGCTTCCTTGTAAGCAACTTCTGGACAAGTGGAACAAATGTAAGAGAAGCTTCGCGAAGCCGGTGTTATCGGCAAAACCCCGAAAAACATTTTCGAGCACGGGCAAATCGGGCCATGGATTCGGGGCAAAAATCATGGAGGGGTCCCCTGAAGCAAATTTTTCTAAGGAAGAAAAAAAATGACTAAGCACTTGAGGACATTTGGGCCTTGAGGGCGAGAAAAAATTGCAAAATCGGATCGGCCGAAATGGAGAACTTTCGGACAAGCTAAGCAGTTGGGACATCCCACGTCCCATTTGGGCGGAGGAGAGGCGCGAAGGATGCCAAAGTGAAAGCGGCGAAAAGGGACAGGAAGCCATTTCGGGCGGTTGGAAGTTTTGTCCCAGCGGCAGCTTTGGACATTTGGGAAATGGGCGTGAAGGATGCGAAACCGGCAGTTCGGCGAAAGCAAAAGAAACAGTGGAAACCGCCTGGGCAATCAAGGAGGCAAAGGACACGGGGCATGGAATTTCGGCGGATCGGAAAGATTTTGAAAGAGTTTGGCATCAAAGCCAATCGAATCATGCCACGTGTCACCGGTAGAAAAGGGGCGAGGAAGCCCATTTCGGGTGGATCGGAGGATTTGTCTGAGCACGTGTCAATGCCTTTGAGGATCGGGGAGGACAAAATTTGGAAAAGTTTTGGCGCAAAAGTTTAAAAGCAAAGGTCTCCCTGCGGACCCGACCAATCATGACCACGTGTCCCAAGGGAAAGGTCGAAAAAATGAAAAATGTTCCAAAATCATCAAAAGTCAAAAAAAGGAAAACCCACGAGTAAGGTCGAAGGAGAGAATCACGCTCCAATCAGCATGACACGTGTCATCCAGTGGCGAGCGCGGGAAGAAATTTAAAAATCTGTTTTTCACTGTTTTGTGCCTAGATCTTCGAGATCGACATATCTTTCGATCCAGGCTCGGATTTGCACGTTCTTTATATCAGCGGAAAGCTCATGAAATTCTCTACATGATTCTAGGTTAATCTCAAGTTTTGGTGTGCAGTATGGAGAGAAAAATCGAGAAACATGGCTCTGATGCATGTTCATGGCGAAAGTGACATTTCGGCGACCAGTTTAATGCGAATGGGTCGCATTCTCTGTAATCGGTCAAAATGATAGGGTATGGGTTTGTAAGGTCCCCATGCCATTTTAATGCACTGCGATCAAGAGGATGGGCTCCCATGCTTTTGTACATTTTTTGTCCCTGGGCTCGACCCATGCATGTAAAAAAGCCAGATTTGGCTCATTTCTGAAGGGGGAACATTTCTTTGGATAGCAAGCTTCTTCTTTCACCTATAACAAGTGATTTTTGCAAGTATCAGACCTCTTCTAAAATTGTAACAGGTTTTCTACCTTTTGATGTTGTAATACAAGGATTTTGACAGTGGAAATGACAATACAGGCTCTGTGATCAGTTTTCAGTCCTTTGTTTGTGTTGCTTGTTTCATTTCAGACCTCTGATTACATCTTATCAGCTTGTGCATGATGTTTTATGTTGCATTTTATGATCTGTGTCTATCTGCAAGAGAAGAAGTGTTCACCACTCCTCCTTTGGTGTATCACCTGTTAGTTTAGTTTCATTTTTGCACTTTCTATCTCTGTCTCCTTGGATTTTAGAGTAGGATTAGGTTTCAAACCTCTGTAGTTTTGCAAAATATAGATCTAAATCAGAGGAGTTTGAGGAACCAGCCTCTAATCTGGAGATTCCTCTCTCAGTTTCACAAGTCCCCACACTTGGAGAGAGGTTTCCATGTTGTGCAATCACACTGGATGCTAGAGTGATCAACCTAGAAGCTTGATCTGCATCTAGGGGTGCTGTGAGTGCAACAACAGTTTTGGCACGCCCGGTGGGACCTAGAGGTCTCATTTTTATTGCAGCAAAGTTGATGTGCATCTGCTGCAATTTTCTTGCTTATAAGAGCTATTATTTGCATATCTGGCGACTCCAAGGGGAAGAATCAACTGGTTTCAGCGGTGCGGGCACGAAAACTCATGAGAAGAATCACCACAAGGTCAAGAGTTGGAGAAGAAGAAGTGTTGTTTGAATACTGCAATTATCTCGAAGAAGAAGCAAAGAGGAAGAAGGATTCAAGGTCTCCATCTCCACCAAATAGAACTCTCTCAACTCCTCCACAGCGAGGCCTTTCATTCGGTATCAAGGGTTTTAAGACCGATTAGAATGGCTCAAAACAACCCCTACATCAACTTCACGGGCAGCAGCCCACTTGCTCTCAATGCACAACATCCGGTTCCTATTGCAGCCTTGAAGAACATTCCCTACTTCATTTGGAGAAAATCAGACTACTCCAGTGATCATGTTAAAGATATTGCTAACCTTTGTGCGATTCATGAAATCAATGAAATGCAAGTGGTTTGTCAAGTTCTTGGCATCTTCCTTGAGGTAAAGCATTCTGATGGTTTAGGAGCCTTGGAGCTGGTTCTATCACAAAATGGAATCAGTTTGTGTATTGCACTTCACGAGCAATTTGGAGAGAAGGAGACAACTTGTCTCTTTTGGAGCAGGTGACAACTATCAAGAGAGCCCCCAACGAGTAGTGGTGGTGACTTGACTTCAGATTTCAAAGGTCTTGGGATAGGATTCCGGTGGCGATCAGGCCAACAACGAAGGTGCTTTTCTATATTACCTTAAAGCTTTGAATTACGATATTTCTATGTTAATTCAATCTATGGGAGGCACAACCTTACCTGCTTGCTTATAGCATTGCCATTAGAGCCAAAACTATCTTATTCAAGGTGGTAAAAGCGGCTCCTAGGCCTCCCATGCCCTTGTATCCAAACTTAGAAAATCCAAGCACTAGTCAAACACCCACTTTGGCTCTGTTCCCACCCCTAGAAATCAAAGTTCAAGTGAAACTTCTACTTCATCCTCTAGTGCTTCAAATGAACTCCAAGAGGTCATGAAACGATTCAAAATTTGGGAAATGAGCTGGTTACTATCAAAAGAGCAGCAAGCTCAAGGTGCTTAGACCTTCTTATCAACCTCAAGCTCGGCTGCCGAGGCTAGGCCCCATACCAAAAATAGGTCACCAACTCAGGCTGCAAATCAAAATCAAAGCCAAGTAAGGCCTCCCGCTAATAGACCATTTCAGCCCTATAACCCCAATGTTGTATCTGCTTCAAAAGCATTAGTGCCAGTCCAAAATAACATGGCCCAAGAATATGATTGGTGTTTCCCATGTAGTCGACCACATAACCAATCAATGTGCTTTAACGGTGCATTAAATCAAGCCACGATGGTGCGAAACCATTGGTGGGTCGTAAGAAGTCCCGACCATGAAGGAGATCAGCAGCAGGAAGCATCTCAGCAAGGGACATCTCCGAATGAAACTACTCTTGTCAATTGGCAGGCTGAAGATTTCTGTGGTATGAATCAAATACCCTCTCAGAGTGTTGCAGCCAACACAAGGTCAAAGAGAAGAAATTTGGGTGAAGAACAGCCATTGGCCCCAAGTAGTTCACGACCTTCTGTCACTCCACAAGGTGTTGGCAAACAAAATGCAGTTCCAAACATGCAAGGAGCACCCAAACCAGCTCCTAAACCAACTCAGATGCCGATTTGTTTGCCCATGTGCAAGAGAATGTGCGAAGCTAGGGGACAACAGAGGGATGCTTCATCCCCATTCACATCATTGACGGATGAAGAAGACAAATGTAAACATATCAATGTAGGAATCACTATCCATCCCGAGCCAAGAGATTTGCTACAAGCTGCCATGAAGGATTGGTCAACTTCAAATCAACGAGTCCAAATGCGAAGAAAAGTACTCACAAATGCTTTGCCCCTTTGAAGGAAATCATGGAGGTCGTACAGGTAAAATGTTGAAGCCCCCTCCATTTTATGTTTCATTGATCATAGGAGATAAGTTGGTACATAATTGCATGATTGACTCTGGGGCAAGTAGTTCAGTAATGCCCAAGCAAATAGCTGATCAGCTAGGGCTTCAATATGAAGTCATCTCCAAGGGTGTAGTGCAATTAGATGGGACAGCAGTGACAACGGTTGGAGTAATCGAGGTTTGAGCCTCACCTGCATGCATGTCCCAACGTAATAGTGTTACAAGATGTGTCGATCATAGACACTTTGCCACCACTCTTTGCATTGTGTTTGTCGAGGACTTCACGCCAAGATTGGAGGCTATTTGTCTGCGATTGGTCACACATGCTATTCAGAACAAGGTATGGAACCAAAGCCACAATCAGGTCTGAACCTATTGCGAAACTTTCACATTGAGCCTTACACTCCAAGCCAAATTAATGCCAATTGCTCGACATTTGATCAAGAAGATCACCCTAGCAGCGATGAAAGCTGACACTAAGGTTGGAAGCATCCCAGTTTGACTCTTGATGAATGGGCAAGCAAAGTGCATGCTTTTGATCCTATCGAAATAGAAGAATCGAGCTAGGAGTTTATTGTTTACATGAAGAGGATCAACCTCTCCCCAGCATCACCAAGCCAGATCATAAGGACAAGAATGAAGTATGGCAATTGTTCTTTGATGGATCAAGGAGTAGACAAGGTGCAGGAGGAGGAGCTATGCTCATTTCACCTCAAGGTATAAGGTATTACTCAGCCTTCCATTTCCAGTTTTCCTGTTCAAACAACACAGCTGAGTATGAAGCCTTAATTCATGGACTACATTGGGCAATGAAGAAAGGCATCAGGAATTTACAAGTATTTGGTGATAGTGAGCTGGTCGTAAACCAAGTCAAAGGAAAAAATGCTGCCAAAAATGATCTGCTTAAGTGCTACAAAAATCGGGTATGGGATCTTATTGAAGATTTTGAAGCTTTTAGCATCAATTCCATCCCAAGAAAAAGAATGAAGCCGCTGATAGACTTGCAGCAATTGGGGCTGCGTTTGATGTTGTAGAAGTATCAAAAGTGAGAAATCTCAGCCTCATATCAAATTGGTTGTGAGACCAGCTGTTCCGGATAACAACACAAGTTGGCAAGTCTTCGAGAATGATCAGCAAATTGTTAATTTCCTACAAGAAGAAGCTGAGTTCTCTGCCAGAAATCAAGACAAGTTGGAGCAGCAATATGGTGATCAGGTAGTACAGTGAGAACTAACAAATTACCAAAAGGCCTCATAACCTTGGAGTCGATCTTGACCCGAATGATCGAGTTCGGAAGGAGAAAGCAAACATTCAAGTGAAGGGTGAAGATTCAGAGCCTATTTTAGTTGAAGAAGGCAAAACATTGCAGATTGGCAAAGTAAGTACCTCACAAGAGAAATCTGACTTTGTTCAACTTTGTCAAGAATTCCCAGATGTCTTTTCTTGGACTTACAAAGATCTAAGAGGTTTGACCCAAGTTGGCACAACATACTATTGAAATGGATCCGAATCCAAGCCCATCGGGAAAAAGCAAAGGCCGGTGAATCCCCATATTGAACCTCTCATGAGAAAAGAGTTAAGCAAGCTTATTGAGGCGATATCATCTTCCCCATCAAACACTCAAGTTGGGTTGCTAACTTGGTCCCGGTCGAGAAAAAAAAAATGGAGAAATCGGGTTGTGTGTGACTTGAGAGATTTGAATAGAGGCTCTCTCGAGATCATTATCCACTCCCTTCCATGGAGCAAATATTGCAGTGGTAGCTGGTTGAAAGGTTTCTCACTACTTGATGGCTACTCGGGCTATAATCAAATTATGGTGAAGGGAGAAGACCAATTCAAGATAGCTTTCACAACTAAATGGGGCACATATGCCTATAAGAAGATGCCATTTGGCCTATCAAATGCCGGAGCAACATTTCAGCGAGCTATGGATATGGCATTCAAAGGCTTAATCAACAATATAGTCTTTGGTATACCTAGATGATATCACTTTGTCTTCTCAAAGAATGCGGCGAGACCATCTCTTTCACCTCGGGCAAGTGTTTGAGGTGTAGAAGGTTGGAGTGTCGTTGAATCCAAAGAAGTGTATATTCTTGGCACACGAGGGAAAATTGTTGGGCCACATTGTCTCTAGGAAGGGCTAACAATTGATCTGAAAGGGTTGAAGCCATCCGAGCACTCCCATTGCCACACCACAAGAAATCTCTTCAAAGCTTCTTAGGAAGGATAAACTTTGTCCATGATTTGTGCCTAATTTTGCCACTCTTGTGAAGCCTCTAACAATGATGTTGAAGAAGAGTCGGCATTCAAATGGACAGCGAAGGCAAGAGAGAGAGTTTTGAAAGCATCAAGCATGCAATATCACAAGCTCAACTCTTATCGGCCCCGACTTTTCAAAGGACTTCATGTTGTATGCGTTTGGAGGATCAGACACAATCTCAGCTATCTTAACACAGCTGAATAGAGAAGGTTCAGAACAGCCCATAGCATTCTTCAGCCAAACCTTGGAAGATTACGAAATAAAGTATTCTTTCATCGAAAAGCATGTCCTTCTTTGTCATCAGGAGCTTGAAGAAGTTCAGACATTTGGTCTCAAACAATAAGATTCAACTGCTTGTCTCACATGCTGGGGTTAAGGACTTCCTCCTCAACAAGGATTTGAATGAGAAAAGGGCAGGTTGGATCACCCGTGTCATGGAGTATGACATTGATATCAAGATCACCAAGCTGGTAAGAGGGAAAGGACTGTGTGAGCAGCTGGTTTTGGGGAAGCAAAAGGAAGTATGCAACGAAGAAGAGGCTGTTTTGATAGTCCAGGACAGCCATGAGCCAAGTGGCAATCAAGAAGAAGACAATGCTTCCCCCACTCCTTGCTGGACCCAAGATATTATGCACTTCCTAAGCACAGGCCTATGCCCTCCGGAGATGAACAAGACCCAAAGGAGACACTTCAGATTGCAGGCTGTCCCATATGCCATTGTTGATGGAGTTTTGTTCAAAAAGGATGTAAATGGAGTGCTGCTGAGATGCATTAGCACAGGTCAGATTCAAAAGGTGTTGGAAGAGTTTCATGGTGGACCAGCTGGTGGCCATTTCGCACCAAGAGTGACAGCTCTAAAAATCATGAAGGCTGGTTATTATTGGCCTAAAATCTTCAGTGATTGCTATGCATGGATCAAGAGGTGTAAGAATTGTGCATTCTTCACAGGAAAAGAGAGACTTGCTGCCCTTCCATTGCATCCAATCTCAGTTGACCAGCCATTCATGCAATGGGGTTTGGACTTCATTGGAGTCATTAATCCCAATTCAAGCCAAGGGCACAAATGGATTTTGACAGCCACAGACTACTTCACCAAATGGATAGAAGCAGTAGCACTCAAAGAGGCAAATGAGTCTAGCATCTTAGACTTTTATGAGGGATAACAACCAGATTTGGTGTACCTACCACAATAATCTCTGATAATGCATTGGCATTCATTGGATCTAGGGTGACTGAGTGGGCTGTCAAGAACGGTATTTACCTAAGCACTTCATCGAACTATTACCCTCAGGGTAATGGCCAGGCCGAGTCTACAAACAAGAATTTGTTGAGGATCATTAGGAGGACTCTTGATGAGAATCAGAGGTCTTGGCATACCAAGCTGAAATCAGCCTTATGGGCTGATAGGATCACTCCCAAAAGATCCACAGGTAACTCTCCATTCAGGCTTGTCTATGGAAGAGAGGCAATCTTGCCCATGTCACTTGAGTTGCCAACATTGGAACTCATGAAGCAGCTGGAGTTGCTTGAATTTGAGCCCATGGAGGTGAGGTATGCAGAGTTGATGGAGCTGCGAGATCAAAATCGGGCATCCCAAGCATGGAAAAGGATCAAGCTTTGATCAAGAAGACCTTTGATAGAAAGGCCAAAGATAGATCTTTTCAAGTTGGAGATCTAGTGTTGAAATGGGATGTGGATAGAGCAAAACCGGGAAGGCATTCAAAATTTGATGCCATTTGGAGTGGCCCATACATGGTCACAAAGTGCAAGAACAACAATGCTTTCGATTAGCCTCATTGGATGGTGAAGAAGCTGCAGATTCGATCAATGGAATCTATCTCAAGCGTTGCTTCTAGAGGGAAGTTCACTACCTCTGTAAATATTAGATTAGATTTTCTTTCCTCCAAGTGCTTGTGCACATTGTTTTGTTGTAGGTTAGTTTTGTTTTCCCTAAGTGCTTTGGCACAGCTTGTTGTCCATGGAGATGTTTTGCAGTCCTTGCTTTTATCAGGAGACATTCCATCTTCCTCCTTGCACATTCTGAGTCAGTTGAGGTTCTAAACAGAATATTTGATGACTCCATGCCCAATGGACTACTTCAGGCAACTGGTATCTTCTACCTAGCAGGCAGGTATCCCCGCTGAGTCACCAAATTGTTATCCAAATCCACCCCCAGGGTTGATTTGATAACATACATCAGAATTCTCGAGTCCCAGGAAAATGGATGGATTCAGGGCAAAAATCATGTTTCTAGGGTCCCCTCAGAAATTTTTCTAACTCTCCTGTCCAGGTTGAAAAGAGCAAGCTCTGAGAAAATGCGAAAAAGTTGCAGAAAATAAGCTTGGGCCAGAAAAATTGTGAAAATCGGCTAAGTCCTTGTCCTAGGAACAGTTGGGACATTCGGATCACCAAGGCGCGTTCGGTTGGCAAAATGCCTCGGGCGGCCCATGGCGGAAGCAGGGACAAGTGGAACAAATGTATGCGAAGGCGCGAAGCCGCGAGTTCGGCGAAAAGGAAAAATTTTAGCCAGGGGACAATCGGGCATCGGGATGCGAGGGCGCGGGACGGGAAAGCGGTTCGGCCGAAGGAGGAGAAAAAATGACTAGCTTCTCGGACATTTGGGCCTTGAGGACATGCGAAAAGGATGAACGCCGGGATCGGCCGAAATGGAGAACTTTCAACTAAGCGGGACGGGACAGGGACATTTGGGCGCGAGGACGCGAAGGGCGTGAAAAGCGGCCAGGAAAAGGGACATGGAAGCCATTTCGGGTGGTTCGGAAGAATTTTGTCCCAGACGATTTGGACATCCGGACAAATGGACGGTGGATGCGAAAATCCGCGAGCCGTGGCATTCGAATCACGAAGCATGACACGTGTCACGAGGAAAAAACGTCCAAAACATTCAAAGGGGCAAGGTTTGAAGCGGATAGGCCCGAAAGCCAGCCAAATCAGATCACGCCACACGTGTCAATGGAGCAGAGAGGGACATGGAAGCCCATTTGGAGCTGGATCGGAGGAGTTAGAGAATTTGGAAAAGTTTTGGCATCAAGGACAAAAAAGCAAAGGTCTCCCCGCGAAAGAGCGTGACCCATCAATGATCATGACACGTGTCCCAGTGGAGAAAGGTCAAAAAATGAAAGGGTGAAAATGTTCCAAAATCATCAAAAAGTCAAAATTTTCAAGAAAACCCACGTGTCAAGGTCTAGGAGAGAGAGAGAGAATCATTGACCAATCAATGCATGCCACGTGTCATCCGGTGTGGCGGAGCGCGGAAGAAATTTAAAAATCATTTTCACTGTTTTTGTGCCTAGATCTTGAGATCGACATATCTTTCGATCCAGCTCGGATTTGCGTTCTTTATATCAACGGAAAGCTTATGAAATTCTCTACATGATTAAGGGTTAATCTCAAGTTTTGGTGTAGTATGGAGAGAGAAAATCAGAAACAGCGGATCTGACACGTGTTCATGGCCAGAAGTGACATTTGAGCGACCAGATTTAATGCAGAATGGGTCGCATTCTCCTGTATTCCAGTCAAAATGATAGGGTATGGGTTTGTAAGGTCCCCATGCCATTTTAATGCACTGCTAGTCAAGAAGGGATGGGCTCCCATGTTTTGTATATTTACATCCCCTGAGGCTCGACCCATGCAATGTAAAAAGCCAGATTTGGCTCATTTACGAGGGGGAACATTTCTTTGGATAGCAAGCTTCTTCTTTCACCTGTAACAAGTGATTTTTGCAAGTATCAGACCTCTTCTAAAATTGTAACAGGTTTTCCCTTTTGATGTTGTAATACAAGGATTTTGACAGTGTAAATGACAATACAGGCTCTGTGATCAGTTTTCAATCCTTTGTTTGTGTTGCTTGTTTCATTTCAGACCTCTGATTACATCTTATCAGCTTGTGCATGATGTTTTATGTTGCATTTTATGATCTGTGTCTATCTGCAGAACAAGAAGTGTTCACCACTCCTCCTTTGGTGTATCACCTGTTAGTTTAGTTTCATTTTTGCACTTTCTATCTCTCTCGGTTGTCTCCTTGGATTTTAGAGTAGGATTAGGTTTCAACAATAATAGTTTGGAGGAGATCCTTGAAGCACAAGCATGGGTACACTAGTTGAAGCAGTTCGAAAAGGAGGTTTGAGATTGCTTAGTTTCTAATTGATGGATTAAAAAAGAAATCAAGTACATGGAAGATCATCATGGCAAAGCCCTTAAGGACATGTAAGCTATAGTTGATAATGTGTCGAAGGCCATGAAGGATAAAGAAGATGTTTGCCTTAGACATGAAGAAGAGTTGAGAACCTTAAAATTTGACCTAGAAGAAGCAAACATGAGGTTGAAGATGTATGGAAATTTGGAGAAGAGCTCTGAAGTTTTGAATGAAATTATCGATAGCCAAAGAGCAGCAGGAGACAAGACATGACCAGGCTTTAAAGGAGAGCCTATGAAGAAGTGTGAAGATGACAAGGTTGGTCCTAGCAGACAAGCAACCATGAAGGAGGCAAAGGAGATAAGATCAAGGTCTAAATCAATCGAGACAACCAAATGCGTCCAGGTATGAAAGAACCTTTAATGGTTATTGCTTTTCTTATCATAATTTTGGACATAGAGCTAAGAAATGTAGAAATAATGTCATGGATGAACATCCATGGAGAGATTGCAGAGATGAGTACTCAAGGAACATCACCTGTTTCAATTGTCAAGAAAAGGGACATACTGCCAAATATTGCTTAGATGAACCATCTAGTTAGTTTTGGAGAGAAGAAGACTCAAGAGGCATGAACAAGATAGTATGCTACAATTGCAATAAGGTTGGGCACTTTTCTAAGAAGTGTCATGTTCATAAAGTTACCAATTTTGGGTGGAATCTCAGTCCACATCAATCTAGAAGAAAGAATAGTATTATTTGTTTTAGATGTCATGGATAGGGACATTTTGCAAAACATTGTTAGCTAAATGAACATTTAAAGGACAACAACATATCTCGAGGCATTCAAAAGGCCGGACAAAAGTGTATTCAAAATAAAGACTAATCCTAAGAATGAGTCCAAGTCAACCATGTTTGAGAGAGCTATTGGAAAGAAGTACATATACAAGATCAAGGAAACCAATTTTAGATTTGAGGAAGCAAAGAATGACAAAAAAATAGTATTGGGCAAATGATGAAGAGATAAAGCAATTAAGAACAATCATAGGAGAGCCTAGTACAATTAAGGCATCAAAGAGTGTTGATAAGGTTGAGAAAGATGAGAGCAAGTCAAGTTCTAGTCACGAAGAACCTCTAGTCATAGTCAAGAGAAAACAAGTGAATGAAGTTCATCATGTATGTCTATCAGAAGTGATCAATCGAGAGATGAAGGTTTAGGAGATGAAGTTATCACACATAGAAGTGCATCCAAGAATATTGATAAGGTCTCAAGGGCAAGAAGAGAAAGAATAGAGTCATCATGCTTCTTTGATGACTATCTATTGTTCTAAGGTGATCTAACAAGCATGGTGTGCATTCTCTAGGCTTCTAGAAGACATTTGTCGTTGGAAAGAAGCTTAGTATGTCATTGAATGAACACTTCCTTCGTAGGTGTTGAGCAAGGTTTTCAAGAAGTTGCAAGTGTGTGAAGAAGTCAAAAGGTATGTTGTTATCCTCCTCATAAAATCCTTGTGCAAGATAAGTTTGTTTGGAGGTCTTATTTGACTGACCAAGTACAGGAAGAGTGTATACATTCAGTTCTAAGGTTTGTGCTGACAAAGGTGAAATTGCAAGTTTGATATGTGTAAGAGTCTTGATGGTCATAATGGTTCATCCATGTAAAGAACAATGTCTCCATACTCTTATATAACTTGTCAAGGTATGTATTGATTGTTTGGAGGTCTTACTTGATTGTTCAAGTAATATAAAAAGTGTGTTGGTTGTCATCAGGGTTGTATTGCCTCATCATGTTTGATGTTGCAAAAGAGATGTCTTGTGTCCATACCTTAGTACAAGATTGTCAAGTGTATCATAATAATGATGCTAGTATACTAAATAAAGTATTCTCCATGTTGAACTTGAGTAAACAGTCCAAGGTGGCTCCCAAATTAACTCATCAAGTGTGTCATGCTAAGGAAGGTATGTCAAAATTTGTTAAAGGATTGCCCACATTTAGACTATTTAGCCCTTATCAAGTGTGTGAAAATGGTCTGTGACAACCCCCATAACCTTCAAGAACAGAGCCTTGAATGAAGTGAACATGGTAAGATCTGTTATGGTATGTAAGAGAAGTATAATGATGTAAAACTTGGCATGATTGTATAAAAGTTGAACTACTCTTCAAGATGCTAATTAGATGAAGAAGAAGATGCAGATGTACCAATTCAACTATATCAAAGCACTCCTAATTTGTGTAAAAATGACATTCTAGCAATGATGATTTGTTATATTGTCTCAATCCAAGAAGATGATCAAAAGTGCTAAGATATGGGAATTCAAGGAGGTCATAATCAAACACTATGACCAACTCATCAATGTTAGGTTGCATGTCAAAGCCATAGGGTGAATTTTTTATGCTATATTGGTTTGATAAAGTCTTGATATGCCCATTCATTAATGTCCATTCATTGAATATGAGGTCTTCAAAATATTGCAAAGTTGATCCCTGAAGCTTGGGCATGTTTGAGAAGCCACTTCTACAAAGATAGTTGATATGTCTTGTTGTAGGTTTGTGTGTAAAGCCATATGCGATGAAAATATTGGCTCATCAAAAGTAATGAAGCTTGTCATGAGAAAATCATTCAAGTGAAGTGTTAACATATGGTCTTAAGCAAGGATGCATCAAGAAGATGGGATAATCATAATTCTTGTCTCTTATACAAGGTATATCAAGGTTGATGATGTCTCATGAAGGTTGTGTAAAGAAATGCAAAGCACTACAAGGACTTTTAGGATCAACCAAAGCATTATCCAAGGGGTATACAATAATTAATATCATAGATGGTTAACATTCAATATAATCCCTAGGAATCATAATAATGTATGATGGTGTATGCTATGAAGAAAGGACCTAGAGTGACTATCTCCAAGGAAATGGCGTTAGAAAATATACAAAGCAAGAAAAGGTGAATATTGCACTCTATGAGGGTACAATCATCTATTGGAGGTTTGACATGGTATGGTACAAGTCCGAAAAAGAAATTTCAAGCAAGGGGGAGCAAATTTTGTTCCTACATCAAGATGTTTGTGTTGAGAAACTAGGAGAACAAGAAGCTAGGTTGAGCTTCAACCCAAGGAGACGACTCTTGAAAATATTGAGAAGTTTACAAGACAAATTAGAGGATACAATGCACAATTGACTAAATACCATGTCCTTGATTTAGCTTTCATGAGAAAAAAACTTGGAAAAGAAATCTTGAAGAGAAATCTTGAAGCTATTAATAAGAAATCTTGGTGTCTAGGGTGAATAGAGTATCTCAAAGATGAGAAGATGTTTAGAATAGGGTTTGAGAACTTAAGTCTAGATTAAATGTACTAGATTATAGTCTTGACTGTGTAAACAAGGTTTGAGAACTTAAGTAAATGGAAATAACTATGAAAGTTAGTCAAAAGGATTTCTTAGAAAGACTGAGCACATTATCAAGATCAAAAGTGTAAAGAGAGGGTGAGAAGACAAGGACCAGGTGGAACCATTATTCAAGTCAAAGAAACAGAGCATTAGGGAGCCAAGGATAAACATACAGTCTTGAAGATAAACTCTTTGATAGTCCTACCTAAAGTTGTGTGAAATTTGTTTTAGAAGGAAGGAATCTCAAGAGATATGTAGTAAGGATGGTTGGACTAAGTTGTTGACATGAGAGGAACCTAACATGAATGGAAAATGACATCTGAGACTAAAGAATGAGAAAACAATATTATAAAGTTCTCTTTGCTCACACAGATTACTTGGATAACTTGAAAAGAGTGAATGTAGAAATCAAGTTGAAGTGTGAATTGGAGATTAAGGGAATAAGGAAGATAGAGAGGGGAGAGAGTGATGATTAGGAGTGAAACGAGGTTTGCAATAAGCTTTGGATAAGCCAAGATCGAAGCAAACATGGTATAGCCATTTGATGGAATCAAGAAGCTAGTGAAAGGTAAATGCTCATTAGGTGAAAGAATGAATGCATGAAAGATTGAGTGGTGTGATGGATTCATAAGTGTTGAGACAATGAAACAAGGGTGATTAAGTCTTTGAAGGAAGCTAAAGAAAGTATTAAACAAAGTACTAGTGCAATTATGAGCCTAAGGCAAATGAATGGCTTAAGAAAAATTAGCAAAGTAGCATATTGAGACCAAGAAAAGAGATTAGAGATAGAGAGAGGAGCTTAAACATGATTGAATAATATGGGTAAAGGTGTTTGAGGAGTTGGTACAGTGAAGGGAAAACAAACCCTAGATTTTAGCTCAAGAAACCCTAGTTAAGCCTAGTAAACAAGCAAAAAAATGAAAATTAGAGTTGGGAGTGATAGGAGAAGAGCTAGGACATAAAAATTGGCAAAAACAAAAACTCAATAATGGGTATCCAAAAATGTAAACATCCTCTCATGGAATTTTGTGCATAGTTCTAGTTTCAAGATTTGTGCTCTAGGAGGGCTAATTTGGAAGGCTAGGAAAACACTAAAAGAAGCATAACTTTTGATTGGTGAGGAGTTAATCCTTGAAATTTGACATACATCTAAATGAGAATAAATGGTGTCCAAAAAGTTTAGCAGTCAGGGTTAACGGCCAGAATTTGATGTTTTTTTAAATTTTATTTTATTTTTCGAAAAAGTGTTTTTCTAGGGCTACAAGGCTACTTGATGGTCTCATAAAGGAAATAGGTGAAAATGAAGTTGTGAAACTAATTTCTTGATTTGAACATGTTTATGTGGTGGAGTTAAGCATGCAAAAGTGATTTTAGTCCTTGATATAGTTATTTATGCATTTTTACCGTATTGAGCAAAATTTGCCTTCTTGAGAAAAGTAATAGTTTATTGGTCTTAGGTGATTAAACAAGTGAAATTGTGATTTCTAATTCTGCATTGAGATTACATAAGGAATGTATGCAGGTTAGAGAAAGTGGTATGTTTAATTAGGCTAGATGAGGTAGTGAAGTTGAAAACACATTGATGGGGGAACAAATTTTGTGAAAAACTAAGAAAGCAATAAATATTGAAAAAGTGACTTAGGGCAGAGGTGAAAATGTTTGCTCATCTACATGAGATGAAATCAAGATATGCAGTCCAATTCTTGCTTTAACAGTTAGAGACATTGGTAGTATGTTCCTAGGGGGAGCTATAAAGCAAAATTTCAGGTAATATATGAACCTTTATGGCTTGACAAAATTGAACAAAAATGCACTAAAAATATGCTTCAGGGATCTAGGTATCAAAGTTGTTAGCAACCAATATATGATGGAAATAAGCTCTTACAATGATGTCCTCAACTGAGATAGGTGGAGAAGAAGTTAGGAATGATGCTTTTGTGATGAGAATGTTTGTTGGCATGTGAATATGCATGTCCAGGGGAGCTACAATGCTCAAATGTTGTTATGAGGCCAAAAACAAAGCCAAGGAAAGAGAGAAAAGTTTGTAAAGCTTGAATGATGAGTTTGGTTGATGTTTCCAACCAAAGAGGGGTCCAAATAAGCCAATGAAGATGAAGACCATGAGCTATATGTATGTACTTTGCCATTAATGTAAAAATGAGGAGAAGAACTAGGAGGTTTTCCATCATTGACAAAGGGGGAGTTTGTTGGCATGTGAGTTGTTGTGTTGTCATTGATGAAAAAAAGTGTACTCATTAATGACAAAGGTGAATGAGGTCCAAAGGAGGCTTGGAATGATGACAACATGATCAACTTGATGATTTAACAAAAATAGAACTATGCTAAACCATATATATTTTAGAGTCACAATAAATAAATGCTATAACACACATTTGACACAAGAAATAAGCTAAAAGAATATGAAACCCAAGGTGCAAGGTAGAGAGTAGAGGAATTAGTTGATTTCACAATTAATCCTGAAGTGTTCTAGACTGGAAGAATGATGAACAAGTGGAGGAGATTGTTCAACCACACTCAAATTTTTTTGTAATTTTGGATGAGCTCAGGGTGAGGGCACTGGTGTCTTTGGAGACCACTGATAAGTGCTTGTGATCACACAAGAGCTGAGATATGGTTTTTCTTGTGCCACATGGTGGTCACTAACCTTCGTTGTTGGTTGCACGTGTGTATTTGGATGATCACTATATTCGCTTACTGAACCTGCAAAGAGAAGGATAACCTATAAAACCCCAAAACACATCAAATCCTAAAAAGAAAAGATGTAAATGGGGAGTTAGACTAACTCCAACGATCATCCAACGAGCGAACTTACAACCGAGCATTGCAATACATCTCAGACTCCATGTAGTTCTTGTGCGTGTGTGTAGAAATCATGCCCTAGGAAGCTCTTGTGTAAGATGCACTTGATAACGAACAATAACTAGATGTAGCAATGTAGATAGATGTGTGGATGACAAAATGAACTTCCCCTCCTATGCGTGTATGCAGAAAAATGTAGTCCCTTGTCCCTTGAGTGAGTGTTAGATGGATGCCTTGATGCTCTTAGAATGCCTTTGGATGCAACCTTAGGTGGTGATAATATATGCTTAGAGCTTGGTCCTTTATTATGGTCACATAACTTTGTATTTATATGATTCCCTTGTTTGAATTTTGTAATTGACAACTAAAAGACCAACCCATAAGAAAACAAGATGCCCAAAAGATAAAAGAGGCCCAAAGGGGTGAGTGAAATACAAAGAGGTCGGGGGCGCCTAGAGGGGAAGAGGGCACTGAGCGTTGGCGTCCTAGTTGGACGTTGGTGTCTAGAGTCAATAAAGATAAAACAATGAAGATCAGACTAGGTTGTGGGGTGTGTAAGACCAAAGAGGAAACAAGAAAGACAAAAAGAGGCCAAAGATAGATGTCAATTACTAGTTTTCTCGCTTAGGAATCATATGAATAATGGAATGTGATTAGGACCTATAAACGTTCCCAAGTGCATGATTTTGTGTGTAATTTTGCCCCCACTTTATGCTTTGTTGATTGAATACTTGATAACTTAAATTAGAAAAGAGATGCATCCTTGATAACCATGTAGATCGATGGCGAAAACATGCCAAAGAGACAAGTGAAAGTGTGGAGTGATAAAAATGAAACGTGGAAGCTAAGAAAGAGGAAATGACCCTAGGGGTGAAGCATATGTGTTGTGACGTGTTGTACCTATTGTTGTAGCTTGTTGTTTGCTAATGTGGGGCTGCTTCTTGTTGTGTATTAAGGACAGACCTACAAAAGAAGAGAAAAAGAGTAATCAAAGTCATGTATTATAAAAACTCTGTAAAAGTATGCAAAAGTATGTAAGAATGCAAAAATTAGTAAAAGGAATGTGTGCACCTGATCCTTGATGAGTGAAAATGTTATAAAGTGTCTTGAATTGCTATAGAAGGACAAGTTTATTGGGTGATCTCACGCCATGATAGAAGAGTGTTGGGGAGAAAGGTCTAGTGTTATTATCCATCCTTGACTGCTTCCCGAAATTTATACACCACTACAGATGGTGTGATCCTACTTTGTTCGTGTTCAATCTAGTTGAATACAAGTAGAAGAAAGAAAAATGAAAGCATTTTGATTGTTGGAGGACTGTGCTTGTATTGTGAAAACCACTCTGTGAATTGCTGAAAAGCTCGTCATTTGAGAAAGTAATTGTAACTTTCCTTGGTCATAGGTACCCAAGACAAGTTAGGGATGCATAGGCTCTAGTGTTTGTATTTGGGCGTTGGTGTTTGTGGTGTACTGAGGACCCAAGTCCAAATCTGGGCCGTTCTATAACTATAATTTTGTTATGTTCTTGTACTTGTCTAAACTGCTTTGATGTTCCGAGATGCAGTATGTATGGGGTGATTGATTCACCCAATGTATGCCCCCTCGTTTGGGGTGTAAGCGATGTCGTTGGGAGGATGTGGCCTAAAGGAGAGGACCGGATGCTGATAGTAAATTGATGTCTTGCAGGGGGAGGGAATGTGCATGGTAGAAACAAAGGCACATGCAAATAAAGTGGCTAGTAACATGTGTTAGTGCAATCAAGAAAATACACTTATAGAAGACAATGTGTAATTTAATAAGCAAGAAGACAATGTAGACCATGAAAAGCGGTTTGCAAATATGAAACATCATTCATAATGTCGCAAGACAATCATGGTCAAGTGGCCAAAAACATAAAAATAATGAACAAGCAAGACATATGACATAGCCCGCAAACAATAACATACAATGGCAAACAATGAAAAATAGTAACAAACAACAAGTATTAGGCAACCATGGTGGCATATACTTCTTGTAAAGAAAATGTTGCACATGAAGCACCCGTTAGCATGTTAGAGAGATAAAAAGTATGTCAAGACGTGTATATATCGATAGAGTAGTGTGCTAGTAAGAATAAGAAGTGGTATAAAATCGAAACAATGACACCTGTGTGTATGAAAGTAGATGTCCCAGGAGTCTTGGTGGACCGGTAAGATGTACAGGCCAAACATCTCGTGTTGTGTGTAAATAGTTGTAGAAAGTCTACATTCACAACTAGAGAACAAGTGAATGTGCATGTGTATATATAAAATATAATGATATACTAAGTATTTGTTTAACATGTGAAACGTGGACATGTAAGCATAAGTAAGCAAGAGTAAATGCAACCAAGATATGTAGTATGTTGTGAATGAGTGAAATGGAATGATATGTAATGTGAATGTGATAGGAGCAATGTGCCCCCAGTGATTGTGTATAGATGTGTATGAGATTCGGTTTATTTATAAAAGACCCTCGATATCAAGAATGAACCATAGAACAAGAGTGTGTCATCAGAAAATGGTTTGAATATGTGCATTAGATAGATAGATCAATGGAGCATAGAGCGTAAAGAGTGTGAATGTGGTGAGGTTCATTTCAGATTTATACCCTCAATAATCGAGTATGAACCGTGGAACTAGAGTGTGTCATAGGGTAGTGTGATGTATGAGAAGACAATGTGAGTAAGATGTATCGTAAAGCACAAAGCATGAAATGTGTAGTGTGTGAGGTTCATGGATGTAGTGAGCCCTCGATAGTCAAGTTGTAATCGTAGCACAAGAGTGCATTATTGGGTAATGAAGATACAAGTTATGTCTATCAATGTGTGTATGATGAATGAGAAAGACCAGATGCGAAGCACAAAGTGTAATAGTAGAAATGCGAGACACCTGATAATGCTAAGAGAAGGGTGAGTAAGCATGATGCCCCTTGAGTGTATGATGTTAAGAAGAATCAAGTAACATCATTTAAGAGATCATCATTGCAATGGTAAAGCTAAAGGGAGATGCGTTAGAGACCTAGTAAACAACAATATGTGGATGATCATGAATGGAGCCATTGCATAAAAGCAGAAATTATACATGGCCATTGCGTATTCTTCATCAATGAAAGGTGGTAGTGGACAACCATGTGCATACCAATGAGTAAGATTTTGTGTATAGCCGAGAAATGAATCATTGCAAATAGAAACATGGTCGAAGGGCATGGGAAATGTGATATCAATATGATCGAGATCCAGAGTGCCACCAATGTAGTCAAGCCAAGAATTCCCAAGTGTGAGTGGAGAAGTGCATGCAACAAAGATAGATAGATGGAAGACACGGGGATCATAAGCAATAGTGATGTGAACATATCCATGATAGAAATGAGGGGAATGAGGTAGAGGGAGGAGATCAATGAGTGTGAATCCAAGATGAGTCAAGCAATCATGTGTGAAAACAATGTTAGAGCGAGTGGGATCGAATGAAATATGTGGCCAATAAGAATTATTGATGAAAATAGTGCATGTGAAAGGAGGAAGCACAAATGTAGGTTGCTCATGAGAAGATGAGGAAGGTGGTATGATGTCCAATGTATGGACAGACCCTCGAAAATTACCATAGCATTATTAGAAGGAGGGGTGAGGGTGAAGCGGATGGGACAATGTCCAATTCAAAAATAGTTCCTGCAAGTGGAGGTAAGTTGGCATAATAGTCCACGGGTTTTTGATCAACAATGGGATGCATATTAGTAGTAGAAGTTGGAGTAGGTAACGCAATGGTTGGATCTAGGTGACAATATTTGAATGGGTCACGATCAATGATCGATTGTATATTCAAAGCCCTCATGTAAGAATTTAACACACCAATGAACTATAGAAGGCACTTGCTTGCATGATGCGAAGCCATGGTCTACCAAATAAGTAATTGTATTGAACTGAGATATCGATAACAAAAAAGATAGTAGGAATAGTTTTGGCCCAACTATGAGTGGTAAAGTGATAGTACCTATGCACATATGTGTAGAAGAATCATACACACAGAGAGAAATGGATGTTGGGTTAAAAATTTGAGGAAAGACCGACGTTCTGAAGTAGTGATAAAGTACAAAGATTGAGCTCATATCCATTATCGATTATTGTCTTCTTGATACCCATGTTATAAATGCGAGCCGATATATATAGGGGAGGATCATTTTCATAAATAGAAAGATTGTTAGCTATATCAGATGGGAAAGTAAGTTGTTGAGAAAATGCATCTATGAATGAATGATATACTACATCCGGATGAGTAGTAGAAGGAATGTGAGTATTAGCCAAGAGAGAAATAATTTTAGCTCTACAATTAGGATTGGCTAGTAAGAAATCATGAATGGAGATATCCATGATGAGAGGATCCTAGGAAAATGAAAGAAGTGATAATATGAGGACCCAAGAGTGTTTGAATGAGTCAAGTTTACCAAATGATTTAACAAAAATAGAATTATGCTAAACCCTATATATTTTAGAGTCACATATGATAAATAAATGTTATAGAAAAAATTTGACACAAGCAATAAACTAAAAGAATATGAAACACTAGGTGCAAGGGAGAGAGTACAGGACTTAGCTATTTTCACAATTGATCCCGAAGTGTTCTAAATTGGAAGACTAATGAACATGAGGAGGAAACTATCAGCAACCGCACTCAAAAAATTCTATAATTTTCGATGAGCTGGACCAAGGTGCCTGGATTGGGGCAAGGGTGCTTAGGCATTGGAGACCATTGATAGGCACTTGTCATCACGCAAGAGCTCATAATCTAGTTTTTCTTGTGCCGCATGGTGGCTGTTAACCTTCGTTATCATTGGTCTCACGCGTGTCGCTAGATGATCGTTGTATTCACCTATAACATGTAAAGAGAAGGATAACTGTAAAACCCCAAAACACATCAAATCATAACAAGAAAATATGTAAATGGGGAGTTAATTGACCCCAACGGTCACTTGATGATGAACTTACAATCGAGTGCTACACTACATCTCGAGACACCATGTAGTTCTTTTGGGTGTGTGTAGAAATTATGCCCTAGGAAGCTCTTGTGCAGATGCACTTGATGGTGAGCAATAATTAGATGTAGTGATGTAGATAGATGTGTGGATAGCAAAATGAACTTCCCCCTATGCATGTATGCAAAAATGCAGTCCATTGTCCCTTGAGTGAGTGCTTTAGATGGATGCCTTGATGCTCTTAAAATGCCTTTGGATGCAACCTTAGGTGGTGATAATAGATGCTTAGAGCTTGGTCCTTTATTATGGTCACATAGCTTTGTATTTATATGATTCCCTTGTTTGAATTTCATAATTGATAGCCTAAAAGGCTGACCCATAAGAAAACAAGATGCCTAAAAATAAACGAGGCCCAAAAGTTAAAAGAGGCCCAAAAGGGGTGAGTGAAATACAAAGAGGCCAAGGGTGCTCAGAGGGGATGAGGGCACCTGGCGCTGGTGTCC